>SZWC01013658.1:28960-58300 GCA_023375785.1 Penium margaritaceum | reverse complement strand
CCCCCACCCCCCCCCCCCCCAAGCTAAATATGTTGAATCCAATGCTGCTCCTCAATTTCCACAACTGAGAACACTAGGTATGTTGATACTGATTAATGTCTCTCTTCTGCTGCACCTGCAAGCTCATTGAAGACTCTAGCAGGGACTCATTCATAGAATGGTTGATCCGGAAATTATGCATGTACTTCATGGGAAGGCAGGAGGTCGACCCCCATGGAGAAGGGATGCCAAATTGGTTCATTGCCTCGCACCAACCAGCAACATGCTTCCCCTTTCATCAGCTTAAGTGGTTCATCCCACAAGTATGTGGGATGTGGAGTGAAAAGCCAAAGTTCTGTCTTGGGTTTCCTCCATGGAGGCCATACACTACTGTGGACATTCGAGTGAGGGGAATGAGAAACCCCAAAGCGATGTCCACTGTGAGAGGGCATGTTGCACAGAATGCAACGGAGCGAACAATGCTGTAAACAGTAGAGAGACGGTGAAGATACGCTTGAGAATGTAGAAGTAAGAGTACAACCAACAAATGAGTAGGTAGATGAGCTGAAAATGACAAGCAGCAGGTTGAGGCAGCAATGTTGTTGATGCAGCGTGTTGGCATCTATGCTCGTTGCTTAGTCTGCTGCCCTCTTAGTCCGTTGCTCTAGAGGCTAAGTCTCGATGCTCTGGGTTTGTTACTCAAAAGTGCGCGCGCCAGTGTTAGCGCCAGAAAGCTGCTGAAAAACTGGAAGTAACCCTGCAAGGGTGACATACTCAGGCAGGGTTTTCTGGCAGGCAGGGTTTTCTCGGTGAGCCCTGCCAGATGGCCGACAGCCCGACACCCGGGCGTCGTCCGTTTTGCCTGAAAACTGGACCATACCATAATGCCGACGTTGCAAACATAGTCGTGTGGTCAGAAACAGCTAGAAGAATAACAACAAAGAGTTATGACTGCCCGAACCCAGGCAGAGCCTACGGTGGTTTATAGTGCCAAACAGTGCCACGCAACATGGAACATGGACCATAGGCAGAGCATGACGCTGCAGGCGCAATAGCACAGCCTCTGTAGTCGCAGTGACCGCCGGCAGCTCAACCGCCAAGGAGGCCTGTCGACACTCCCCCATGACTCACAGGCGCAGTGTACATGGGAGGGTAGCGTCACATGCAATAGACAGACTCCCCCAGGGCACATGGAGACGTAGGCCAAGACAAAGAGTGTAACTCACAGACGCACGCCGACTGAACTCACAGCCTTCTTGAATAAGTCGCGCTTCAGTGTCTTGGTCAAGAAGTGAGCCAACTGTCGTGCTGTCTCAACCCACACAATGCTGATGCTGCAGTCATGCAACAATGAACGCACATAGTGATACTCATTATTGATGTGCTTTGTGCGTGTGTGATGCACGCTGTCATTGTCGGCGATGGCCATGGCACTCTCATTGTCACAATGCAATGTGATGGACGCGACAGACTGACGCAACTCGGACAACAGATGACGCAGCCACACGCTCTCACATGCGCCTGAACCAAGGGTGACATACTCAGCCTCAGCAGTGCTGCGTACAATACACCCCTGCTTGCCCCTGCGCCAGGACACCACGGTGCCACCAATAAAAAGATCCAGCCTGTGCGGCTCTTACCGTCCGGACTGCCGGCCGGCAGTCCGGACGGTATTTTATCGCAGGCAAGGTTTTCTCGGTGAGCCCTGCCAGACGCCCGACAGCCCAAAACCCGGGCGTCCATTTTGCCTGAAAACTGGACCATACCATAATACCGCCGCTGCGAACGCAGTCGTGCGGTCAGAATCAGCTAGAAAAACAACAGTAAAGAGTTATGGCTGCCTGAACACAGGTAGTGCCTACGACAGTCAACGATGCCAAACAGTGCCATACAACAGGAGACATGGACCGTAGGCACCACACGATGCTGCAGATGCAATGCCATAGCCATACAAAGCGCTAGCTGCATGCAGACAGCACCTGCAGTGGCAGTGACCGCCGGCGGCCCGACCACCGAGGAAGCCTGCTGATGGAGCTGAGCGCATCGCCGGGGGGAGGAGGCTCCAGCGACGGGTGAGTGGACCTCAGCGTGCGTCGGCTCCACCGAGCGACACTCCAGCGGCTTCAAGTCTCGCCGTTAGTCATTGCATGCCAATGTACACAAGCCGGGAGGACACGACAGAGTACAATGAGAGATGCACGAAAACCAACACTCCCCCATGACTCACAGGCGTAGTGCACATGTGCGGGCAGAGACACAGTCAACGACCAAACAACGGCCAAGCAGAAACGCAAGCAGGGACAGAGAGAGTCACTCCCGGACGCATGCCGACTGAAATCACAGCCTTCTTGAACGAGTCGCGCTTCAGTGCCTTGGTCAAGAAGTCAGCCAACTGCCGTGCTGTCTCAACCCACACGATGCTGATGCTGCCGTCATGCAACACCGAACGCATATAGTGATACTCAATATTGATGTGCTTTGTGCGTGTGTGATGCGCGCCGTCATTGTCATCGATGGCCATGGCACTCTCATTGTCACAGTGCAATGTGATGGATGCGACGGACTGACGCAACTCGAACAACAGACGACGCAACCATACACTCTCACACACGCCTGAGCCAATGGCATCGTACTCAGCCTCAGTAGTGCTACGTGCAACGCACCCCTGCTTACCACTGCGCCAGGACACAGTTGTGCCGCCAATCAAAAAGATCCAGCCTGTGAGGCTCTTACCGTCCGAACTGCCGGCCCAGTCACTATCGGTGTAGCCCACTGCGACAACAGACGGCTGACGACGGAACATGAGACCTCGCCGAGGAGTCAAGACGATATAGTGCAGTACTCGGATCGCGGCCTCGTAGTGGAGGTGACGTGGCTCCTGAGAGAACTGGGCTAGGAGGTTGACGGCGAACGCGATGTCTGGGCGCGTCGTCGTCGCCAGGAACATCAGTGACCCGATGACTCGCAGGTACGTGGTCACGTCAACTGGCTCCCTCACAACTGCTGGGTGAAAACTCTTCAGCTTCACCTGGCCATCGGGTGACATGGGTGAGGATGCGCTCGGCACGAGTGGCAGGTCCCCCGCAAAGCGGGTGGACAATGTCTGCACATAGGCGGCCTGGTGGATGTGCAGGACGCCCTGGGAGCGATCATACTCGAGCTCCATGCCCAGGAACACTCTGGCACATCCGAGGTCCTTCATTTGGTAGGCGGCGTACAGCAGGTCCTTGACACGCTAGATGGCAGCCGTGTCTGGTGACACAACGAGCAGATTTTTGACGTAAACCAAAACAACGGCGAAAGTCTGGCCTCGCGGACTGAAAAACAATGCGGGGTCAGCGGTGCTGCGTTGGAGCCCGCCACGAAGGAGCATGCTGTTGATTTCTTGGTTCCAGCACTGAGGCGACTGCTTCAGGCCATAGAGGGCCTTGCACAGTCGCCAGACTCTCCTAGTGTCATCGTCGAAGCCTGGGGGCTACACCATGTAGAGCTCCTCACCCTCCAGTGAACCATGGAGAAAAGCGTTGCTCACATCCATCTGATGCAGCTCCCACCCATGCTGGGCGACCAGGCTGAAGAGTGCCCGACTAGTGGAAAACCGGCCTACTGGGGCAAAGAACTGGTCATGATCGACCCCAGGAATCTGGGCAAACCCCTTGGCTGTAAGGAGGACATTGTACTTGTCCAAAGACCCGTCAGGCTTCCACTTGCGCAGAAAGACCCACTTGGCGCCGATGGCATTCCGTCCTGGAGGAAGGTCGACGAGGTCGTACACGTGGTGCTGTTGGATAGCGACGAGCTCATCCGCGCAGGCGGCGTCCTAGTGTGCAGCCTCAGGAGAGGCTCGTGCCTCGCGCAGGGTGTCTGGGTCCTCCGGGCGTGATGTGAAGCGGACTGAGAGAGCGTGTGCATCTTGAGCCCCAGGTGGGATGCGCGCGAGTGCAGCCACGACAGCGTGTGGATGCTCATGATGAAGCATGGCGTAGCCCAGTGCGGAGCCCTGGTGAAGGTCTGCAGTGATGGCCGAGGTGGTCAAGCCGAGGGCCTTGGTGCCAGGATCCCCACTCACGACTGTGGGAGTGGAGGAGACACGTGAAGCCACGGGGGGTCGAGGCGCCACGGAGCGCGGTGCGACGGTCTGCGCGCTCACCGACGGTCTGGGTCGGAGACTGCCGCCTGGGCCACGCGTGTAGCATGCCAGGGCAGGCGATGGCACTGAGTCCGCTGGGACAATGGAGGCGGATGGGATTACTGGCCCGGAGGGGCCCGCGTATGTAATCGGGGCTACTGGCCCGACTGGAGCGATTGGAGCTGCTAGCCCGGAGGGGCCAGCAGACGGAACTAGAGCTGCTGGCCCGGAGGGGCTAGCGGACGCAATTAGGACTGACTGCCCAGAGGGCCCAGCTGACGCAACTGGGGCTGCTGGCCCGGAGGGACCAGCGGACGCGACTGGGGCTGCTGGCCCGAAGGGACCAGCGGACGCGACTGGGGCTGCTGACCCGGAGGGACCAGCGGACACGGCTGGGGTTTCCGGCCCGGAGGAACCAGCGGAATCGGCTGGGGTTGTCGGCCCGGAGGAACCAGCGGACGCGGCTGGGGTTGACGGCCCGGAGGAACCAGCAGACTCGACTGGGGCTATCGGCCCGGAGGGATCAGCGGACGCGACTGGGGTTGCTGGCCCAGAGGGGCCAGTGGACACGACTGGTACTGCTGGCCCGGAGGGACCAGCAGATGCGACTGGGGCTGCCGGCTCGGAGGGACCAGCGGCCGCGAGTGGGGTTGCCGGCTCAGAGGGACTAAGGGATGTGTCACCCGGAAGTGGGATGACGAAGGACGGACTCACCACTCCCGCGACGGGATGGACACGGATGAGCCGGAGTGAATGAGGTCACGAGGAAACATGTCTTCGAAGAAGAGGGCGTCCTGGGACTCAACGATGCAGTGCCGGGAGGGATCCCAGAAGCGCCAGGCCTTGGACTGACGAGAGACATTGAGGAAGGTGTAGGGACGTCCGCGGGGGGTGAGCTTGCCGCCCTGCTGTGGGGCGTGCAGTCACACAATGGCCACGCAGCCCTAGACGCGAGCCGGGCGGAGGTTAGCGCGCTGACCGCACCAATGATGGTACGGAGTGGACTGGCAAGGAAGGGGACCGTGGGGAATCCGGTTCCAGACCCAGGTCATGTAGGCCATGGTTTCAAAGCAGAAGCCATCAGAGAGGCCAGACTTGATGCGCATGGTGCGGTTGGCGTTGGCCATGGTACGGTTCTAGTGTTTGGAGATACCGTTCTGGGCGGGCGTGTAAGGCGCGGACGTCTCATGGCGGATGTCGGGGGAGGCGAGAAAGGTTGTGGCGTCACCCATGTACTCACCACCGCGATCGGAGCAAAAACGGCGGAGAGAGAGCGGCCACACTCGCACTCCGCAAGGACAAGCCAGTCCTGGATGACATGGGCACCATTGCTCTTCTGCCAAAGGTAGAAGACCCAGCGGAAGCGAGAATAGTCGTCAGTGAGGGTGAGGACATAGCGACCATGCTCGCCGACGGACTCGGTGGGGAGAGGACCCATGACGTCCGAGTGGACAAGGTCGAGAGGAGCGGATGCACGGGAGGAAGACAAGGGGTACGTGGACCGGTACATCTTCCTCTGAGCGCAGTCAATGCACTCAGTGGGGCACGGGAGGGGGAAAGTCTTCGGGTCAAGGCCCTTGGCCGGCTGGGTGCAGAGCATGCTGTCTATATCGGAAGAGTGGACGTGGCAGAGGCGGCGGTGCAAGAGACGAGTGTGCTGAGGAGAAAGTGTACTGGTGACAAACACATGGCCTGTGGCGGCCGACGGGGAGGAGACGAAAGGAGAGGAGGAGAGGCGAGGTACATGCCACAGGTTGCCACGGGCGGTGGCGTGCAGCACAACAAGACCAAACGGACGTAACGACACCGTGCCAACACCACGTGAGTGCACAACGTCCATGCTCATGCAGTGAAGAGCAGTGACGGACAGTAGGCTGAGCTCAAGACCAGGGACAAAGAGGACATCGGTCAGAAAGACGTCACCGGAGGGACCACGGAAACGAACGACGCCAACACCACGGACAGGAAACACCTGGCCAGAGCCTGTCCGGACACCGGAAACATTGCCTACAGGACCGAGCATGCTAAAGGCCTCACGAGAGGTCGTCATGTGATGCGTGGCCCCGGAGTCGATGATCTAGGCCTCAACAGGGTCCTGGACCGGGGTCGCTAGATAGTTAACGGTCACATGGTAGGAAGCAAGGGACGCGGACGCGGTGGAATGAAGCGCAAACCGAGACTGCCAATCTTCAAGCCAAGCAACGTCGTCATGGGAAGGGATAGCGGAGACCATGAGGGACGACGAGACAGACAAGGAAACGGGGCACGATCGTAGCTCAGTCTCAGTCATGCAGGGCTGGACAGGAGAGCAAGAAGTGATGCAACTCGCACTTCCCTCGGGAGGAGGGCGAGGCAGGCCGGGCTGGAGCACGATGAACTACTCCAGCTGGTGCTCACGGGAGGACGGCCCGGGAGTGTAGACGGAGTGCGGGGTGACAGCGCCGGAGCCCGGGTAGAAGGATGACTGTGCCGGCGCCGACGGCTGCCGCGGTGGTGGCGACGGGCCTGGCGAGGCAACCGGAGTGGTGGAGCTGCTGGACAAGGCCGAGGTGTTAGAGTAAGCGACAGCTGCGGTGCTAGAGGCGAGATGGCGCTTGCGCTGGTGACGCATGGTGGCGATGACTCGCGCCTCGTCCGTTGGTAGAGGGCACGTGTACCACCCGTGCCCGGGTTGGCCACAGTTGTGGCAGACCGAGCCGCCAGCGCTGGACCCGGTTGACGGCTGCTGCTGGTGCTGCTAGTGACCCTTGCCTTGTTCCGACACTTCTTCTTCCCTAACGATGATGAGGTAGATGTGGCGGGGGAGGCGACGGCGACGGAGGCGACGTCAGGGGCGGCGACGGCAGGGGAGGCGACGACCTTTGTGCGCTGGAGTCGGGACTCCAGACGAGCTTCCTCAATCTGGAGGAAGAGCTCATATGCCCAGGGCATGAGGGAGCCCTGGGCCGCCATGGTGGAGAGAACGTCGTGAGGGTAGTGGACGAAGACGTCTGCGTACGTGTCGGTGGCACCGCACTTGATGGTGAGGAGCGCGGCTACAGGGGGTGGGGCAGACTTGCCGAGGCGACAAAGGATGTCCTCTGCCCACTGCCAGTAGGAGGTGATTGTCTCGGTCTCCCCCATGTGCAGGGAGTTGAAGTCCCGTAGCAGGCGGTTGGTCTCAACCTCGCTTGACAGGCGATGGGGATGAGTGAGGACGTGCCACGTGGCTGTAGGGTCTGGGGTGGCGCCAGCCGTGAAGTCGCCTAAGAAGGGCTCGAGGGCGGGGCGGGAAGCCGGAGGGACGACAGGGACTAAAGCATGGACGACACGACCGGCGTCATATAACTAGTCGGCTAGGGTGGCATTGTACGGCATGGTGTAGTATACCCACAGGCCCTAACCCTGCGCTCAGATCGGAAAACTGAGCTCCTAGCTTTGGAATTGCTCGCCGGCGTGAAGCGGCGGCGGCGGCGTCTCCAAGTCCTTTTGCTTGCGGCCGGCACTCAGAGTGGGGCCAAGGACAGAGGTCACTATTTGCCGCTGGCTCTGAGTCTGCTACTGCACCAGGTAGTGTGTGGCAGTAGACACAGCTGGGTTGGCATGCCCTGGAGGGATGAAGGATGGCGGCACAATGGGGACAGTCTGAGAGACCAACGGTTGCAGTGCTGCAAGCTGCTGTGTCAGGGCGGTGAGCTGTTGCTGAAGAGAAGCGAGGGGGTAAGGGTTGTCGCCAACAACGCTAGAGGGCTTCTGCCGCTGTTGCTGTTGCTCCCGCTGCTGCTGCTGCTGCTGCTCCTGCTGCTGTTGCTCTTACTACTCCTGTTGCTCCTGCTGCTCCTGATGGTGGTGGTGGTGCTGCTGCTGCTCCTGCTGCTACTGCTGCTACCGCTGCTGTTGTCGCTGCTGCTGCTGTTGCTGCTCCTGTGGCTGCTGCGATCGGTGCAAGAAAGGGGGGGTGGGGGTCCCCCCAACGGAGGAGGACCCCTCCCTAGTGGGGTTACCAGCCATGGTGTGATGCCCCTTTTGTGTTGTTTTTTTTTTTGTGTGGTGCTGACGTCAGCAGTGACGTCTACTGAGGGCGGTGGACGTCTTGTCCACCCTTAGGTTTGCTTCCCCTTTCCCTTGCCCCCCCTTCTTTGTTTTTTTTGTTTGTTTTTTTGAGTTGATGACGTCAGTAGTGACGTCAGTAGTGACTTCAACAGCGGGATGCTGACAGCAGCAGTGGAGGTTGTTGGGGCCGCTACTACAGCTGCCGTTGCTGCTGCTGCTGTAGCTGTTGCTGTGGCTACTGCTGCTGCTGTTTCTGTTGCTTGTTGGTGGTGGTGGTGGTGGTGCTGCTGTGGGTGTTGCTGCTGCTGATGCTGCTACTGCTACTGCTGTAGCTGCTGTTCTAGCAGCTGCTACTACTGCTGCTGCTGCTACTGCTGTTTTTGCTGTTGCGGCTGAAGTTGAAGTAGCAATTGCTGCTGCTAAAGGCTGCTACGGCTGTTGTGGCGGCTGCAGCAGCAAAGACAGCTACTGCAGTCGCGGCAGCAAAGCGTGTGGGGTGGGGGATTTTTTTTCTTGCGTGTTTTTCCTCTTTCTCGTTTGTCATAGCGGGCAGTTGCCCGTTGCTAGCTACGAGCAGCGGGCTGCTGCTCGCTGGCAGCGAGCCACTGCTCGCTGGCAGCGAGCCGCTGCTCGCGGGCAGCAGCGGGCTACTGCTCACTGCTCGCATGCTACGGGCAGCGAGTAGCAGCAGCGGCTGCCGGCAGCTGCTCGTTGGAGCCGCTGCTGCAGCTGGCTGCTGTTGTGGCTTGCTGCTGCGGCTGCTGCAGCCTGCTGCTACTGTTGCACGCTGCTTTAGCTGCTGCTTGCTGCCGCTGTTGCTTGTTGCTGCTGCGGGCTGCTGCTGCTACGAGCTACTACTGCGGGCTGCTGCTGCTGCGAGCTGCTGCTTCGGGCTGCTACTGCTGCGAGCTGCTGCTACTGCAGGTTGCTACGAGCTGCTGCTTCTGCCTGCTGGTGCTGATGCACGCAGCTGCTGTTGGCTGCTCCTGCCACTGCTCGCTGCCGTTGCCTACGGCTACCGCTGCTGCAGACTCTTGTTTTGGGTGCTGGTGCCAGTCACTACACCTGGGTGTCATTGATGCGTGCGTCGTCGCCTATAGGTGTTGGAAGCGGCCTGTCGCTCACCTCCTCGCGTCATACGTGGGGATCAGTGCTGCCAAAAAAATTTGGCAGCATTTCCCCTTGCCTAGTGAACGTGGAAAAAAATCTGACGCCTTCACCAGGCGGGTCAATGCTGCCAAAAAAAATCCGCCAGCATTTCCCCTACATTGGCGCGTATGGGGGTCCGCCGGCATTGTCTGGCACCTGTACGCCAGTCTTCTGCTGTTGCTGCTACGCTCTGGCTCTGATAGAGAGCTAGATAACCTAGGCAGCAGGTTGGGGCAACATGCGTTGTTGATGCAGCGTGCGGGCTTCCACGCTCGTTGCTTAAGTCTGCTGCCCCCTCAGTGTGCTGCTATAGAGTCTAAGTTTGTAAGCTCTGGGCTTGTTACTCAGAAACGTGCGCGCCAGTGATAGCGCTAGAAAGCAGCTGAAAACTGAAAGTGACTGATTAGGAATGAAGAATGAGCAACAATGGGATACCCCTCCAAGTTCTAGCTCCCCCCACTAGTGTAGAACTTCTTACTCAGCTAACCAACCAATCAGAGAATAGTCTAGGACCTATTTTCTGGCAGGCAGGGTTTTCTCGGTGAGCCCTGCCAGATGCCCGACAGCCCAAAACCCGGGCGTCGTCCGTTTTGCCTGAAAACTGGACCATACCATAATACTGCCGCTGCGAACGCAGTCCTGCGATCAGAATCAGCTAGAAAAATAATAGTAAAGAGTTATGGCTGCCTGAACCCAGGCAGTGCCTACGACAGTCAACGATGCCAAATAGGGCCATACAGCAGGAGACATGGACCCTAGGCACCGCATGATGCTGCAGATGTAATGCCACAGCCAGACAAAGCGCTAGGTGCATGCGGACATCATCTGCAGTGGCAATGACCTCCGGCGGCCCAACCACCGAGGAGGCCTGCTGATGGAGCTGAGCACATCGCTCCAGCGATGGGTGAGTGGGCCTCAGCGTGCATCGGCTCCACCGAGCGACACTCCAGCGGCGTCAAGTCTCGCCGTCAGTCATCTGCACGCCGATGTACACAAGCTGGGAGGACACAACAGAGTACAATGAGAGATGCACGAAAACCAACAGGCTCCCCCACCACGGCTGGATCAGAGCCCTTGAGCATCGCCTCACCGTCGTGTGACATGGGTGAGGATGCTCTCGGTACAAGAGGCAGGTCCTTAGCGAAGTGCCCGGACAGGGTGTGGACGTAGGCGGCGTGATGGACGCACAATCTGCCCTCGGAGCAATCATGCTCAAGCTCCATGCCCAGAAAGACTTGTGTTGGCTCGAGGTCCTTCATCTGGTACGCAGCGTGCAACAGGTCCTTGACCCGCTGGATGGCGCCTGAATCCGGTGATGCGATGAGCAGGTCGTCGACATAGACCAAGACGGCGATGAGTGTCTGACCTCGCGGGCTGATGAATAGCAAGGGATCGGCAGAGCTGCAAAGGAGGCCACCGTTAAGAAGCGTACGATTGATCTCCTGGTTCCAGCAGCGCGGTGACTGCTTTAAGCTTTAGAGGGCCTTCCGCAGCCTCTAGACCCTACCAGAGCCGTCGTCGAAGCATGGAGGCTGCATCATGTAGAGCTCCTCGCCCTCCAGTGAGCCATGGAGGAAGGCGCTGCTCACATCCATCTGATGCAGTTCCCACCCATGTCGGGCAACCAGGCTGAATAACGCCCGGTTGGTGGAGAACCGACCGACCGGGGCGAAGATCTGGTCATAGTCGATCCCAGGGACCTTAGCAAACCCCTTGGCCGGAACCGGGCCTTGTACTTGTACAGAGAGTCGTCTGGCTTCCACTTCCGCCGGAGAATCCATTTGGCGCCGATGGCCTTGCGGCCCGGGGGAAGGTCAACGAGCACGTAGACGTGATGCTGCCGAATGGCAGCTAGCTCGTCGGCACATGCAGCTTCCCAGTGAGCGGCCTCGGGAGATGCCCGAGCCCCATGTAGGGTGGCTGGGTCCTTTGGTCGCTCAGTGGGGCAGACAATGAGGGCATGCGCGTTACATGCCCCTAGTGGCATCTGTGTTAGTGTGGCCGCAATGGCATACCTGTGTTCCTGATGGAGCATGGCGTAGCCCATAGCTGACCCTGGATGTAGGTCAGCAATGACTTACAGTGTGGCCAAGCTGAGTGCCTTGCTGCCGGGGTCCCCACTCATGACCGTGGGAGTGGATCCACGTCTCTGTGGGAGTGGATCCGTGTTTCCCCCAGATCTGACAGGAGGTGAGGATCCTTGTGGGATGACAGGAGGTCGTGGGGTAAGAGGAGGTGTGGACGTGGCCTGAGTGCCAGCTGCCGGCCTGGGTTAGAGGCTCCCACCCAGACCACGTGTGTAGCGCGCCAATACGGACGGAGCAGCTGACACTAAGGGGCAGACAGACACAGATGGGGTAGCCAGCCCTGAGGGGCTGGCGGACACGAACGGGACAGCCGGCCCTGAGGGGCTGGCGGACACAGACGGGGCAATCGGCCCCGAGGTGTTGGCAGACTCGGACGGAGCAGCCGGCCTGGGTCTGAGGCTCCCGCCCAGACCACGTGTGTAGCGCGCCGATACGGACGGAGCAGCCAGTGCTAAGGGGTAGACAGACACAGATGGGGTAGCCGGCCTTGAGGGGTTAGCGGACATGGACGGGGCATTCAGCCCTAAGGAGTTGGCGGACACAGACGGGGCAGTCAGCCCGGAGGGGCTGGCGGGCACAAACGGGGCAATCGGTCCGGAGGGGCTGGCATACACGGACGGGGCAGTCGGCCTTGAGGGGCTGGCGGGCACAGACGGGGCAGTCGACCCGGAGGGACTGGTGGACACGGACGGGGCAGTCGGCCCTGAGGGGCTGGCAGACATAGACTGGGCAGCCGGCCTTGAGGGACTGGCCGGCACGGACTGGGTCACCGGCAAAGGTGGGCCCGCGGGCGCAGACGATGGAACGTTCGGACGCGGTGGGACGGAGGACGGACCCACAACTCCCCAAAGCGACGGAATGAACATCAACACGCTGGAGCGAATGAGGTCGCGGGAAAACAGGTCCTCTAAGAAGAAGGCATTGCGGGACTCGACGATGCAGCATCGAGTGGGATCCCTAAAACGCTAGGCCTTCGACTGACGGGAGACGCCGAGGAAGGTGCACGGGTGACCACGAGGCTCAAGCTTGCCACCCTGGTGCGGGGCAGGTAACCATACAATGGCAACGCAGCCCTAGACACGAGCCGGACGCAAGTTTGCGCGTTCTCCACACCAGTGATGGTATGGGGTGGACTGACGAGGAATGGGTCTGTGGAGAATCTGGTTCCAAACCCACGTCATGTAGGCCATGGCCTTGAAGTAGAAGCCGTCAGAGATGCCGGATTTGATGCGCATGGTGCGGACGGCGTTCCCCATGGTACGATTCCACCGCTCAGAGACGCCGTTCTGGGCTGGCGTGTAAGGCGCCGACGTCTCATGATGGACACAACGAGTGGCAAGGAAAAGACTGGTCTCCCCCAGAAACTCACCACCGTGATCAGAGCGGAAGCGGCGGAGGGAGCGACCACACTTGCACTCAGCGCGGACAAGCTAGTCCCGAATGGTGGGAGCGACGTCGCTTTTCTTCCGTAGACAGAAGACCCAACGATAGCGAGAGTAGTCGTCCATAAGGGCCAGAACGTAACGACCGTGCTCGCCGACGGACTCTATGGGGAGGAGACCCATGACATCGGAGTGAACGAGGTCGAGCGGGACGGACGCTCGAGAGGTAGAGAGGGGGTAGGTGGAACGGTGCGTCTTGCCTTGAGCGCAATCGATGCACTCAGTGGGACACGACAGAGGAAAAGAGGCTGAGTCAAGACCCATGGCTAGCTGTGTGCACATCATGGTGTCAACTGCGGCAGAGTGGACGTGACAGAGGCGGCGATGCAGGAGATGCATGTGTAGCAGCGACAATGTGCTGGTGATAAACACGTGGCCAGCGTCAATCAACGAGGAGGAGACAAAGGTGGGAGCAGACAGGCGCGAAACATGCCACAAGTTGCTGCAGGCGGTGGCATGCAGAACGACACGACTGGACGGACGCAACGACACACTGCCCACCCCACGTGAATGCAGAACATCCATGCTCATGCAATCAAGGGAGGTGATTGAAAGGAGGCTGAGCTCAAGGCCAGGGACAAAGAGAGCATCTGTCAAGAAGACGTCACTCGCAAGACCAGGGAAACAAACGACGTCGACACCACGAGCGAGTAGTACCTGGCCAGATCCCGTCCGAACCCCGGTGACATCGGTGACGGGGCCAAGAACACTGAAGGCCTTGCGCGAGGCCGTCATGTGATGCGTGGCCCCGGAGTCGATGATCCAGGTCTCTGACGGATTATGGACCGGTGAGGCGAGGTTGCTGACAGTCACATGACAATGGGTGAGCGACGTTGACGAAGTGGACGGAGGTGCAAGTCGCGAGTGCCAGTCATCGAGCCATGCGATATTGTCACGAAGAGGAGCAGGAGAAGAGGGCACAACAGAGGACGGGACAGACAGAGATACAAGACATGATCGCAACACCGACTCTGTCATGCAGGGCTGGGAGGAACTAGCGACTGCGCAACTTGCACTTCCTTGGGGATGAGGGCGAGGAAGGCCGAGCTAGAAGGCGATGAACTGCTCCAGCTGGCGCTTGCGGGCGGAGGGTTCGATGGAGTAGACCGACTATGGTGTGATGGTGGCGGAGTCCAAGAAAGGGAAGGAAGGAGCCGGGGACGGAGCAGCGGGTGCGGACAGCTACGAAGGAAGCTGTGATGAGGCCGTCATGAGTGGCGGGATGCGACAGAAGCAGCGACGGTCATGGCGCTGGTGGCAAGGCGACGCTCGCACTGGTGACACATGGTGGAGATGACACGAGCCTCGTCAGTCAAGAGCGGACACGTGTACTACCCGTGTCCTGATTGACCACAGTTGTGGTAGATGAGGTTGGCGCTGCCTGATCCGTTGGTCTACTACTGTGTCCCTTTGCCCCTCTTCTTTTTCTTGCCGGATGAGAGGGCGTCGGAAGATGCTGCTACTACTGGGGCGGCAACAGTCACTGAGGCGACAGCTCGAGAGGCAAGGGACTCCGCGCAATGGATGTGTGAAACCTGACGAGCTTCCTCGATGCAGAGGAAAAGCTCGTACGTCCAGGGCATAAGATTACCCTAGGCAGCCATCGCGGCGAGCACGTCTAGGGAGTAGTGGACAAAGACGTCAGAGAAGGAGTCGGTGGCGCCGCGCTCGATGGTCGAGAGCTCAGAGAGGGGGGGTGGTGCGGCGCTTCCGAGGCGGCGGAGTAAGTCCTTTGCGCACTGCCAGTAGGAGGTGACCGTCTCGGTCTCCCCCATGCGAAGGGAGTTTAACTCCCGGAGCAAGAGGCTGGTCTCAAGATCACTGGACAGGTGATGAGGGCACGTGAGTATGTGCTAGGAGGCTGCTGGGTCAGGTAGGGCTCCGGTGGTGAGGTTCACGAGGAAAGGCTCAAGGGCAAGGCGTGTGGCTGGAGGGGCAACAGGCACGAGAGCACGCACGGTGCGACCGGCATCATAGACCTGTTCGGCCTGGTTGGAGTCGAAGGGCAGGACATAGTAAGGCCACAGGCCCTCGCCTTGTGCCTAGATCCGGAAGCTGAGTTCCCAACTCCGAAACTGGTCGCCCGCTTGAAGCGATGGTGGCGGGGTATCGAAGTCCTTTGGCCTACGGCCGGAACCCAGAGTGGGGCCTAGGACTGACGTCACAATCTGTTCTTGGCGTAGGGTGTGTTGCTGTGCCAGATATTGTGTTGCAAAGAAAATCGCACGGCTGGCGTATCCTGGCGGAAAAAATGTCGCTTGCTGACATTGGTGCGGCTGCTACGGGGGCAGCTGCTACTGTAGCGGTGGTGGCTACTGATGCTACCGCAACAGCCGCTGATGCTATTGCGGCGGTGGCGGCTGCTGATGTTGATGTTGCGACTGTTGCGGCGGTGGGGGTGGCGGCAGCTGTAGTGTTGCTAGCTATCGTGTCAGCGTTGCGAGCTGCTGGCGCAAAGCGGCGAGAGGATCTGTCGGGTCTGAGTGACTGACGACAGATTCTGCAGGGTTCTATTGCTGCTGCTGTTGCTTCTACTGCTGCTGCTTTTGCTGCTTTTGTTGCTCTTGCTGCTCCTGCTCCTGCTGTTGCTGCTCCTGCTATTGCTGTTGCTACTGCTCGTGCTGTTGCTACTGCTGCTACTACTGCTGCTGCTGTTGTTGTTGCTAGTGCAGCCGCTGTAGGAAAGGGGGACGAGGGGTCCCCCCACTAGAGTTGGACTCCTCTTCGCTGGGGCTGGTGGCCATGTTGTCTTGGCCCCCTTTGTTTTACCCTCCTTTGTGTCTTTTTTTTCGTTTTCTTTTGTGCTGCTGACGTCAGCAATGACGTCAGCAATGTTAGCCTGAGATGGTTGACTTCAACAAGTGTTGCTGAGTATCTGCAGGGTTGCTGGTTTTTTTTTGATTGATGACATCAGTAGTGATATCAGAAATGACGCCAGTAGAAAGGTTGCTGGCGTCAGTAGTGGTTGTTGCTAAAGCCGCTGCCGCGTCCGCCACAAGGGGTCAGCCGGAGTTGCTGCAGCTATAGCTGCTGCTGCTGGTGTTGGTGTCGCTGTTGCTGTTGCTGCTGTTGTTGCCGGTTTGCTACTGTACCTCCTCCTGCTACTGCTATTGCTGACGTTGCTATTGTTGGTGCGGCTGCTGCTGCTACTGCGATGGTGGTTGCAGTAGCCGCTGCTGCTGGTGTTGCTGCTAGGCTCCTACGTGCTGTTGCAGCTGCCGTGGTTGCTGTAGTGGACGTGATGGCAGCAGGAGCAGCTGCAATAGCACCTGTGGGGTGGGGGAATTCTCGTGTAGTTGTTTTTCTTCTCATTTTTTGCTCTGGTTGCACAGCGAGCTCACTGCTCGCTGCAAGCCGTGAGCAGCGAGTAGCAAGCTCGCTGCTCGCTGCCCACTGCTTGCTGCGGGCTGCGAGCAGCAAGCTCGCTGCTCGTAGCTCGTAGCTCGCTGCGGGCAGCGGGCTTCGAGCAGTTACACTTGCAGCCGCTGCTGTTGCGGGCTACAGCTGCTACTGCAGCGGGCTGTGGCTGGTAGCTGTTGCACCTGCTACTGCTGCTTGCTATAGGCTACTACTGGCTGTTGTTGCTGCTGCTGCCGGCTGTTGCTGCTACTGTTGCTCGCTGTTGGCTGTTGCGCGCTGCTGCTGCTGCTCCCGTTGGCTACTGGTGTTGTTTGCTGCTGTGGGCTGTGCTAGCTGTCGCGAGTTGCTGCTGCTGCTAGCAGCTGCTACTGAGCCCTGCTACCACTGAGTGCTGCTGCCACTGCTTGCTGCTGTTGCCACTGCTTGCTGCTGTTGCAAGCTGCTGCCGTTGTTGCTGCTTGCAACACGATCACACCTGGTCGACGTGCGATGTCATTGCGATGCTTGACGTCGCTGGCCGCTCACCTCCTCCCGTCATGCGTGAGGGTCAGTGCTGCCGAAAAAAATTCAGCAGCATTCCCCCTGCCCCAGTGGCCGTGGAAAAAATTTGACGTCGCCACCAGGCTGGTCAATGCTGCCGGGAAAAATCCGGTAGCATTTCTCCTCCACTGGCGCGTATGGAGGTCCGCCAACGTTGTGTGGCACCTATACACCAGTCTTCTCCTGTTGCTGCTACGCTCTGGCTCTGATACCAAGTTGGAAATGACAAGCAGCAGGTTGGGGCAGCAGCGTTGTTGATGCAGCGTGTTGGCTTCCATGCTCGTTTCTTAGTCTGTTGCCCCTTTAGTCCGTTGCTCTAGAGGCGAAGTCTTGATGCTCTGGGTTTGTTACTCAAAAGTGTGCGCGCTCGTGTTAGCGCCAGAAAGCAGCTGAAAAACTGGAAGTAACTGATTAGGAGTGAAGAATGAACAACAATGGGAGACCCCTCCAAGTTCTAGCTCCCCCCCAGCTGTGTAGAAATTGTTACTCAGCTGACCAGCCAATAAGAAAACAAACATGTTTTTTGGCAGGCAGGGTTTTCTCGGTGAGCCCTGCCACATGGCCGACAGCCCAAAACCCGGGCGTTGTCCGTTTTGCCTGAAACCTGGACCATACCATGATACCGACGCTGCAAACGCAGTCGTATGGTAAAAAACAGCTAGAAGAATAACAACAAAGAGTTATGACTACCCAAACCCAGGTAGTTCCTACGGTGGTCTATAGTGCCAAACAGTGCCACGGAACATGGAACATGGACTGTAGGCAGAGCATGACGCTGTAGACGCAATAGCACATCCTCTGTAGTGGCAGTGACCGCCGACGGCTCGAACGCCAAGGAGGCTTGCCGATGGAGCTGAGCACGTTAAGGTAGGGAGGAGGCTCCAGCGAACTGCGTGTAGGCCTCAGCGTGCTTCGGCTCCACCGGTCGACACTCCAACGACGTCAAGTCTTGCCGTCAGTCATTTGCACGCCGATGTACACAAGCTGAGAGGACACAACAGAGCACAATGAGAGACGGGGAAAAAAACCAACAAGATGTAGTCTCATCTACGTGCGCGCACCCAAGGCACATGAGCCCAATCAACCGGTGAGAAAATAGCCTAACCTGGTTGTAAGCTCCAAAGCTACAATAGAGGAGAACCTGATAGACAAACACGCTCCTCGGTTGTCCGAATGACGAACCGAAAGAAGCTTCAGGTGCAGAATCAGAAACTGTACGTAATTGATCATCAATGAGCAAAGATAGCGCCAAAGAGGAAATGGACCCCGGAAGGTGGTCACCGTGAAAGCTCTGGAGAGCACATGAGGGCGCGCTGACTAGTGCTGACGCTGTCAACGTAGTCATCGGGTGTCCCGGTAAACCAGCGACATATGGAGACAAGGCCAGAGGTCACCGTGACTCACACACCAACATTCCCTCATGACTTGCAGACGCTAGTCACCATAGGCAACCAAGGGTCACAAGATGATGGCAACATCAGCGCGCGGCAAGCGGCATCGGACATGACCACACAAGAATTGCTGACAGAGATAGGAAATAGCCAGAGTGGGGTACAACTCAGGTAGGAGCAAGGGCATATGCAAGAAGCCCAACATTGTGTACCGCAAACTTGAACTTGCCGCTGCACAACGCTTTGGTGAGGAAGTGGGCATGCTGCTGCCACGTGTCAACACCCACAACAGATACATTGCCACGTGCAATGTGCTCACATACAAAATGATGCTCAATGTTGATTTGCTTTGTGCGCGTGTGGCACATGCCATCATGCTCGCTCTGTGGCGCGTGCTCTCATTGTCTCAACGGATGGTGATGCAGTGGAGGGGCTGGCGTAGCCGCTGCATGATACGGCACAACCAGATGCTCACACAGAACCCAGCCCCCAATGCGACATACTGAGCCTCAGTCGCGCTATGCGCCACACAACCCTACTTGCCAGTCTTCCACGATGTTGGATATGGGGTGCCAAAAAAGTGACCGAAGTGGGTTGCTCGATAAAAATCATCAGGTCACAAAAGTGAATAGAGGATGTTTTGCTGGTTCTGTAGCACTTTACGGAACTCGATTCGGAGTCCGTTTGAGGGAGATATGGATTTTCAAGTTTTGGTGGCGATGGGTCCGGTTCAAGTGATGGCTCCTGCACTACCAGCACCAATGACGGCCACAATTATTGGCCAAGGAGGTTTGGAGCGGCCTTNGGTTGCTCGATAAAAATCATCAGGTCACAAAAGTGAATAGAGGATGTTTTGCTGGTTCTGTAGCACTTTACGGAACTCGATTCGGAGTCCGTTTGAGGGAGATATGGATTTTCAAGTTTTGGTGGCGATGGGTCCGGTTCAAGTGATGGCTCCTGCACTACCAGCACCAATGACGGCCACAATTATTGGCCAAGGAGGTTTGGAGCGGCCTTTAGGGTAGAAAGGCGGTAGGAGGACCTTTAGGGAGCTTCAAGGAAGGTCCCCACCAAGATGATTGGTTGTGCACATGGCAGGGATGGGAATTCTCTTGTGTGGAAGTGTGACTGCCGCTCATCCCGCTAGGCTAGGAGAGTGTTAGGAGGTAAACTTTGACAGAGTGGTTCTTCCAGCTCCATGTGCCAAATGAGGCGTACTTAGGCTTGTTAGAAAGCTGTGCTAATGTAATTTCTTACTCAAGAGTCAATTCAGACATTCGCGTTCTCTGCAAACCTACATTCGCTTCCGTAATTTCTGTCTGTGCAACGTGCAACTCCCTCTCACAAACAGTTGGTCCTGCCTAGGCGGCTTTTGGTGAGCCTGATCACCTCCCTGAGGGCTGCCCCAGTTTCCATCACATGAGACATCCATACCCCCGATAAGGAAGATGTAGCCAGACTGGCTGCGCACATTTTGATCATGGGTCCAATCGCAGTCAGTGTATCCGTCGACAACTGTGCGCGAAAGGACAGGCCAAAGCATGGGGTAGACACGACATACCGCACCACACGCAAAGCAGCCTCCAGATGGAGCTGACACGGATGCTGTGAGAACTGCGACAAGAAGTTTATAGCAAATTCAGCATTAGTGCACGTCGTGGTTCCGAGGAACATCAGGGAGCCAATGACTTGGAGGTTTGTTGTGACATCGACAGGCTCCACCAGACGATCTCGGTCTGCTGACATGAGGAGTCTCTACCCAGCGTGTGTCATAGGGGTGGCTGTAGAGGGGACTGTGGCCAACAAGTCTGGAGAGCGCTCCGGTATATTGCTGTTGTAACCAACCTGATGCACATGTAGTGTACGACACTGGCGATCTCACCCAATCTCCATTCCCAGGAAGACTCAAGCTGGACCAAGATCTTTCATTTTGGAGGAGATCCTTCATTGGAGGAGATCCTTCATAGCCTGAACAGCGTGGAACTCGGGGGACGCAATCAAGAAATCATCCACATAGATCAAGATAGCGACAAGGGTATAGAGGGATCACTCACGAACAGAGCTGGATCCACTGTGCTATGCTGATATCCTCCCTGCTGCAAGGTAGTGGAGATCTCAAGGTTCCAACAACGTTGAGATTGCTTCAGACCATATAGGGCCTTTTGGAGGCTCCAGACCCTGTCTGTGCAGTCCTCGAACCCTGGAGGCTGGACGAATTAGATCTCTTTCTTGAGATTTCCATGCAAGAAGGCATTGTTCACGTCCAGTTGGTGGAGCTCCCAATCATGCTGTACCACCTGGCTCAGTAAGGCCTTTGCCGTGGTGTACTTCCCAATAGGGGCAAAGGTGGCATCAAAGTCCACACCCGGCATTTGGGAGAATCCTTTGGCTGTATGACGGGCCTTGTATCGTTCTACTGTGCCGTTTGGCCTCTCTTTCCTTCAAAACACCCAACGGGCTCATATGCCCTTACGACCAGGCGTGAGCTTCACATTCTCATAAACTACATGCTCCTCAATTGCAGCGAGCTCCTCGCACATAGCTTGCTCCCACAGGGCTGCATCTGCAGTGGAGCATGCTTGTTGCATTGTGTTTGGTTCAAACACCTGGGCCATCGTGCCACTTGCAACAAATGTGATGGCAACTGCGGGATATGACAGAGGCCGAGTAGACCTGGCTGCCGCAATAGCTCGGCGGAACTCATTTGCGATAAGAGAATATTCAAGCGCGGTGTTAGGCTGTACCACAGCTGCCGCCAAGCCAAGAGCGTCAAAACACGAGATAGGAGACGGCTATGTGGGGTCAGCAACATCACTGTGAATGGGGCGGACTGACTGCGCTGGCCCAGAGTTGCCAGCCGAGACTGTACGACTGGCAGACGAGACATAGTTAGGTGCAGACAGCAATGGTCTCAGACGACCGCCAGGCGCATAACGACTTAACAGGAAGCAGCACACACGTGGCAGGAGAAGATGTAGGCGATGATGCAGACGTGATAGGAGAGGACGTAGGCGACAAAGAAAACGCGACAGGAGAGGACGTGGGAAATGACGTAGACGTGATAGGAGAGGACGTAGGCAATGATGCAGATGCGACAGGAGAGGACGCAGGCGACGACACAAACCCGATAGGAGAGGAAGTAGACGCAATAGGAGAGATTGCAGGTGACGGTACCAACACGGGGGACGGAGCGCAGCCACTATTGAAGGGCACCCCATGCGCACCACCACCCCCAGGACAAGAAAAGGGTGCAAACGACGGGAGAGAACGAGCGATGTTACGAGAGAATGTGCTCTCAAAGGAGAGAGCATCGCGGGACTTGACAACTCGACTACGCTCAGGATCTCAAAAGCGCCAGGCTTCAGACTCAGAGGATACTCCAAGGAAAGGACAGAGACGGCCTCGAGGAGACAGCTTGCCATCACGTTGGTCCTCAGGGAGCCAAAGGCATGCGATGCAGCTCCAGACACGAGCGAAGCGAAGGTCAGCGCAACGACCGTACCAACGCTTGAACGCCGTGACATGACGAGGCAGAGGACCGTGAGGAACACGGTTCCAAACCCATGTCCTGTAGGACATGGCCTTGAAGGTAAACAATGGAGGGAGGCCAGAATCGACGAGGGTGTGAACACCATGAGGAGGAGTGCGATTCCAGCATTCGGATACTCCGTTCTGCTGTGGTGTGTATGGAGCAGAGAGCTCCACATGCACCCCTTGAGACTGGAGGAAGCGGGCCGTGGGACCTATGAACTCCCCACCATGATCGGAGCAAAACGCTAACAGCTTACGCTGGCAAGCACGCTCAGCTTGGACAAGACAAGACTCGACCGTGAGCCTGACATCACTTTTCTAGCTAAGGACAAAGATCCAACAAAAACATGAGAAGTCATCCGTGAGACACAAGACGTACCTCCCGACACCACCCAGAAATGCATCAGGGAGAGGACCCATGACTTTAGCATGGACAAGAGCAAGGAGATGCAGTGTGCAAGAATTGATGAAAACTGGGGCAGCCCTCAGGGAGGTGATCAGGCTCACCAAAAGCCGCCTAGGCAGGACCAACTGTTTGTGAGAGGGAGTTGCAGGTTGCACAGACAGAAATTACGGAAGCAAATGTAGGTTTGCAGAGAACACGAATATCTGAATTGACTCTTGAGTGAGAAAGTACATTAGCACAGCTTTCTAACAAGCATAAGTACGCCTCATTTGGCACATGGAGCTGGAAGAACCACTCTGTCAAAGTTCACCTCCTAACACTCTCCTAGCCTAGCGGGATGAGCGGCAGTCACACTCTCACACAAGAGAGTTACCATCCCTGCCATGTGCACAACCAATAATCTTGGTGGGAACCTTCCTTGAAGCTCCTTGAAGGTCCTCCTGCCGCCTTTCTACCTTGAAGGCCCCTCCAAACCTCCTTGGCCAACAATTGTGGCCGTCATTGGTGCTGGTAGTGCAGGAGCCATCACTTGAACCGGACCCATCGTCACCAAACTTTGAAAATCCATATCTCCCTCAAACGGACTCCGAATCAAGTTCCGTAAAGTGCTACAGAACGAGCAAAACATCCTCTATTCACTTTTGTGACCTGATGATTTTTATCGAGCAACCCACTTTGGTCACTTTTTTGGCTCCACATATCCAACATTCTCCCAGTTTGCGAGAATAAAAATCACACAAGTCCACACTGTCCCCTCAGCTGCTGAAAGCGGTGTGCTACCAGCGGCTTGGTCAGGAAGTCTGCCAGCATCATGCTTGAAGGGCAGAACTTGATGTGCACCACCTTCTTTGCCACCAGTTCGCGGATGAAGTGATATCGCAAGTCAATGTGCTTGGTGCGGGCGTGAAACTCTGCGTTCTTGGTCAGAGCAATGGCGCTCATGTTGTCACAGTAGATTGTAGTTGCTGCGGTGTGCTGCTGTCCAAGGCTTGCCAGGAGCTCACGCAGCCACACGGCTTCCTTTGCTGCTTCACTCAAGGCGATGTACTCAGCTTCGGTGGAGGAGAGGGCGACACACTCTTGCTTCTTGCTCCTCCAACTGATTGCACCTCCCCCGAGTACAAACACGAACCCACTAGTCGACCTCCTAGTGTCCAGGTCATCTCCCCAAACTGCGTCACTTGACGATGAGGATGGGGCTGTTGTTGCAGTTGAAGGTGAGGCAAAGGCTACTGCTACTGTCGAGGTAGCGCAGCACGCGCTTAACCGCCTCCCAATGCGGCATGCCCGGATTCGTGCAAAACTTGCTGAGCACTCCCACTGCTTGGCTGATGACGAGGCGCGTGCCGACTGCTGCGTATATGAGGCTCCCAACTGCTGCTTGGTACGACACTGCTTCCATGCGGCTGCTCTCTTGCATGCCGCGGGGAGTCTACGTCATGCCTAGCTTCGCTCCCACTTTGAGTGGTGTCGCTGCTTTGCGCGCTCTTGCCATTTTGAAGCGCTTGACGATGTCGCTCACGTACGTGCTCTGCGACAGCTCCAAAGTCTGCTGCTACCGGTTGCGCTTGACTTGAAGGCCAAGGTAGTAACTGAGCTCTCCCATGTCTTTCATGTCGAACCTGGCAGCAAGGGACTGCTTCACATCGTCCAAGAGAGACTTGGAGTCAGATGCAATGAGCAGATCATCAACATAGAGCAAGATGATGACCTGGCTTGCCTCTTGAGTGCGCCCATAGACTGCATGATCAGCTTCACTACGCACAAAGCCAAGGCCAGCCAGCTGCTCATCCATCTTGTGGTACCATGCTCGCGGGGCTTGCTTCAGGCCGTAGAGGGCCTTCACAAGCTTGCACACCAAATCCTCCTTTCCCTCCACCACATACCCCTCCGGCTGCTCCATGTACACATCCTCTTCGAGGTCACCATTCAGAAAAGCACACGTCACATCCATTTGGTGCACCTCCCAGTCCATAGCANTTGGAGTCAGATGCAATGAGCAGATCATCAACATAGAGCAAGATGATGACCTGGCTTGCCTCTTGAGTGCGCCCATAGACTGCATGATCAGCTTCACTACGCACAAAGCCAAGGCCAGCCAGCTGCTCATCCATCGTGTGGTACCACGCTCGCGGGGCTTGCTTCAGGCCGTAGAGGGCCTTCACAAGCTTGCACACCAAATCCTCCTTTCCCTCCACCACATACCCCTCCGGCTGCTCCATGTACACATCCTCTTCTTACCATTAAAAAAAGCACACGTCACATCCATTTGGTGCACCTCCCAGTCCATAGCAACAGCAAGAGGGAGGATCGCTCGGATGGATGGGAACTTTGCGACAGGTGCAAATGTCTCATTGTAATCCACACCCTCAGTCTGTGAATACCCCTTTGCAACCAACCGTGCTTTGTACCTGAGCACCTTACCATCCGCACCACGCTTGTGCCTAAAGATCCACCGACACCCGATCACCCGGCTGCCACGTGGAGCTTCCTCGAGGGTCCAGGTGCCGTTCTTCATGAGCGCACCATACTCCTCGTCTGCTGCAGCACACCAATCTGCCGCCTCGGCGCTGCACATGGCTTCAGCAAATGTGGCTGGATCATCGGTGACTGTGAAAAAGAGAAGCTCGAGGTCAGACGACTCCGCTGGTGGAGGAACGGTGCACAGGTTCACCAGCTCCTCTTGCGGCCTCTGTTTGCTTGCGAGTCGCTCGGATCACCTCAGCGGTTCCCCACTGTCCTTTGTACCTTTGTTGATGCATGCGGATCGTCGTGGCAGCTGCTGTATGTTGCTTTGTTGCTCCTCCTCATCAGATTCGGCTACTGGCTCCTTCTCCTTCTGCTCCCTCCACCTCTTTGTTGATGCCGCTGTCACTGCCATCTTCCGCACCACCCTCTTCTGCTGCCGGTTCTTCTCCCACTTCAGGTACAAGTGCGGGAGCAAGTAGAACTGCAGACATAGGGCTCCAAGTCCAGCCCTTCAAGTCCTCTTGAAAGACGACGTCACGGCTGCGGATGATCTTGCGAGCAGCAAGGTTGTAGAGCTCTCTCGCCGCCAACGCTGAGTCGGCTTCCTTCTCCGACGCCACATAGAGGCGGTAAAGACCGTCCTCCTTGTTCGCTTTTGCAAGCACATGGCCTGCACAGGCAGAGATGGTGCAGCCACCATTCTCAAAGCAAACCTGCATGCCTTCGGAGATGAGAGATGAGACGGAGAGGAGGTTAGCTGGCAGCCCCGGAACATGGAGCACCCCCTTCACATGACGTTCCACGTGCTTACCCTCAACGAAAGCACAAAACACAATCTCACCCTCCCCAACCGCCATTTGCACATGGTTGTCCCCCATGTACACCCGACGAGGCTTAATGACGGTGTAGATGAGGAACCACTCCCGGCAACACGTCATGTGCCGTGTGGCTCCCGAGTCGATGATCCAGAACAGGGCGGTGTTGTCGGAGACGTGCAGGACCCAGATGGTTGTCACGAATCCACTCTCCCAATCTGCGGTGTTCGCGGAAGCGTCGGACTGTTTTCCCGCTCCCACTCCAGCAGCAAGGTCCGCCTTCTTCTTCCGGCATTCGCGTGCCCAATGGCCCGGCTTCTTGCAGTAGTGGCAGTTCCCTTTCTTCTTCCCTTCTCCGCCATTGCCCCTGGTTGGTGCAGCACCACCCCCATGACCAGAGTTGGTGATGAGAGCGACGTCCAGTCCGCTTCCGCCCTCTTCTCCCTTGCGCCGCTCCTCAAGCAGCAGGCTCTCCTCCACATCATTGAGGGAGAGCTTGTTGCCACGCTGGTCCAGGGCAACAATGAGAGGAGTATAGCTGCTAGGAAGACCAGAAAGGATGGTTAGCATGAGCACACGCTCCTTGACAGGGTCCTCAATCGCAACAAGCTGGTGAGAGAGAGACTTCCCCATGTTGATGTAGTCCATCATGGATCTGGACTCATCCATCTTCATAGTGTGAAAGCGCCGACACAGTTGCATATTCATGAGGATTGACTTGGAAGCAGGAGTGGACTCAAGCTTTTTCCAAACCTCCTTTGGCGTGAGGATGCCACGGATGAGGAGTTGCTGCCGTTTGGCGAGGTGGAGGTAGATGGTGGCGAGGGCGCGGTCACGCTTCCCGCGGTAGGTACGGGCCTGATAGGGGAGAGAGAGCTTTCTGCTGGTTCCTTCTCCTTCTCATCCATCTTGCCTAAAGGATGAGACAAAGCTTTTTTCCAGCTGATGAAAACTGGGGCAGCCCTCAGGGAGGTGATCAGGCTCACCAAAAGCCGCCTAGGCAGGACCGACTGTTTGTGAGAGGGAGTTGCAGGTTGCACAGACAGAAATTACGGAAGCAAATGTAGGTTTGCAGAGAATGGGAATGTCTCAATTGACTCTTGAGTGAGAAAGTACATTAGCACAGCTTTCTAACAAGCTCAAGTACGCCTCATCTGGCACATGGAGCTGGAAGAACCACTCTGTCAAAGTTCACCTCCTAGCACACTCTTAGCCTAGCGGGATGAGCGACAGTCACACTCTCACACAAGAGAGTTACCATCCCTGCCATGTGCACAACCAATAATCTTGGTGGGGACCTTCCTTGAAACTCCCTGAAGGTCCTCCTGCCGCCTTTCTCCCTTGAAGGCCCCTCCAAACCTCCTTGGCCAATAATTGTGGCCGTCATTGGTGCTAGTAGTGCAGGAGCCGTCACTTGAACCGGACCCATGCCACCAAACCTTGAAAATCCATATCTCCCTCAAACGGACTCCGAATCGAGTTCCGTGAAGTGCTACAGAACGAGCAAAACATCCTCTATTCACTTTTGTGACCTGATGATTTCTATCGAGCAACCCACTTTGGTCACTTTTTTGGCACCCCATATCCAACAAGAATCAGACAAAGGAGAGTACGGATGATGCAGCTAGCCTTGTGCACAATTAGGACAGTCAGCAGTGCAAGGCGCGGGGAATGTGCCACGGTCAAGACCAATAGCAGGCTGATGCTGCCGGAGGCTCTGGATGACAACAGTGTGCACGTGACAGAAGCAACGATGGAGCAAATGTGTGTGCACAGGGGAAAGTGAGGGAGCAACATGCACGTGTGCTGCGGCAATGGCGGCAGGCGACGGTGCAACTAAGGACACACAATACAACTTGTCACAATGCAGACCACAAAGAACAGGATGGCCAGACGACAGTAGTAACATAGTGTCAACATCACGAGAAGAGACGAAGTCCATGCCCTCTCATCCAAGGCAGTAACAGAGAGCAAGCTGACCTCAAGCGCACGGACAAAGAGAACATCAAGCAAGGAGACGTCACCAGAAGGACCAACAAAACGAACAGCACCAACGCCCTGAATTGGTAGCATCTGGCCGGACCTAGTGTGGACAAAGCGCACGTCACTGAAAGGACCCGATGTGAAAAATGCGGCACGAGACGACGTCATGTGATGAGTGGCTCCGGAATCGATGATCCAGAAGCCACTCGACACACGAGATGGAGCGGACACATGGCACTGCGCGACATTGCAAACAAGTGCAGAAGAGTGCTCTGCACGACCTGAAGTCACGGCAAGAAGACACGGCATGGTGAACGACTGCCAATGCTCAATCCACTCCACAGGCGATCTAGCCCCACCACTCAATGCGCCTCAAAGGGCTCCATTTGACGAACAATGGTGACCCCCGGACTCGACAGCGAGACTCACAATGGAGAGAAGATCTGGAGGTTGAGGACAAGAAGGGGACGTGGAGGTTGGAGCGGCCGCGCCAAGCTGCAACTCATGAACTGACTGAGTCGGCGGGGGAGAAAAAAATGGAGCTGCCATGGGATGTGATTGTTCAAGAATGCTGTGTACACTGTAAGCCTCGGCGATCCCTCTTAATGATGGTGCATGGGGTGACTGGCAGTTCTGCATGTGCTGCGCACCGGGTTTTGCATGTGTGTGGACATGCATGGTCACATAGTCATGCGTTATTGTTCACCGGTTCGTACTCGTTTAACGGTGTTACAATGACCATCCACCGTGCAGGTCACTGAGGTTGAGTGCATAGTGGGTTCTGAGCGTGGATGCAACTTATGCCCTTCATACCTAATAGCCAGCGGCGGCCGTCAGCTTTCGACTTTATCCAGGTGGCTAGTTCTTGCCGCTAAAGACCGTGTGACACATGCTAGGACTAGTTTGAGTCACCGAAATTGTATTATGGAATTCTCTTGGTGACAGGACTGTTCATCTAGAATTGCTTGACATGCTTTTGAACAACAGGAAACTAAGTTTGCGCTTGCATGCAACCATATGCAACCTATGATTTTTCATCTTGCATGTGCTCGTCCAGACGGCTTGGCATTCAGATAAATTTGCACGAAGCTGTGTGGTACATTGATTTCGAGATCATTTGGTCACGTCCGTTCGCACCAAAAGGAACGACACATAACATTCTGTGCACATTTCGGGTGTTCATATGTTTGTTGCGGCTGTCATTGTTCCTCTTTAACAGATTCATTCATCGGTGTAGAGTTCCATAGCTCCTCACCTCACTACTTCAAATCCTGCTTGTCATGTCTCACTTGTGTGGTGACAGTGCTTAAAGATGAACAAAGGATGAGTAATATCTATATCTTATGACATCACTCACCCGTTGTACTGTAACTGTCTACTTTTAGCATACGGCTAGGGAGCCATGAATAAATGCACTTATTTACCAGGCACCGACTCATATGGAAACATACACTAGTGAACAAAGTCAGATATGTCTACAGAACACTCAACGCTACACTTCCCATGAGCACTCTCACATTTGGGGAAAGGAACCACAAAAGTACCACCCGATGGCATGAAACAAATGTGAGGTGGAGAATTGATTCTACTATCTATGGGCTACACTGCCTGATTCACTCACCAGATACACTCGAGGGGCATGTGGGAGAGGCTGGGACCTCACTTAGTATGGAAACTGCCAAGCTAAGTCTTTAGGCATCCCACGCACGCACGGACATCCCACACACGCACGCACATCCCATGCACGTACACACATCCCATGCATGCATGCATGCATGCAAGCAATCACATTCCATGCAAGCACGCACGCACACACGCAGGCACGCACGCACACATGCATGCACACACGCACGCACATCGCATGCACATCTCACGCACGAATGAATGCACGCACATCGCGCGCACATACGCACATCGCTTGCACGCACACACACAAGCACGCACATCGCGTGCACACATGCACACACATCACACGCACGCACATGCACGAACACACACACACACACACACACACACACACACACACG
>SZWC01013657.1:39446-56448 GCA_023375785.1 Penium margaritaceum | reverse complement strand
AGCCGCTGACTAGGCGTCAGTGCCTGATCAGACGGTGACGACAGTCACAGGTCGTACACACTACGGCACGGGTTTGGCTAGGAGACACAAGGCAAAGTGTCAGAATGCTTCAATATAGCATATGCAGAGAGAAATAACAAATGACAGGTCCAAGGCATAAATACCTGCCGCGGCACACAGCGGGTGTCGCACGCGGCAGTCCAAGAGCTGTCCTAAAACTGGCCCAAAAACACTGTTTTGGCCGTAACTCTGCGCACACATGTCAGAATGCTACGCCGTCTGAACCTGGACGTGCAGAATCAAAAGACTGACGCTACGACTGGTCACATGCATGCATCCATCGACAGAAAGTGAACAGACAATGCAAAAACATGCAAATAGGCCTCATGGCCAGTCCGCCGAAAGACGCCTGCAAGATGTAGAAGACACAGCAGAGAGTCCCGGTGGCGTCTGCGGCTCTGGTACAGTGGTCGACCAGCTCCCAGCTGATAGTCCGTCGCCTGTCGTCCCGCCGGTGCCACCAGGGCCGCCCGCCTCAGGGATTTGCACGAGTATGGACACGGCCGAGTGGTCACAGTAAACTGTACAGGAACGGCACAAAACACAAGACTCCCCCATGACCCGATGGTACGGATGTCCATACGCGTGTAGCACTGGTACGAACACAATAGTCAGTGACACAAACAAATGAGACGTAGACGCACATCCCACACTCAACCACTCTCACACACGGGGCGAAGCCCAACAGAACGAATGGCCACGAGGAACTTTCCGCGAGCAAGTGCCTTCATCAAGAAATCAGCACGCTGCATGTCAGTACCAACCCACATGATGGAGATCACGCGTCGCTCCACCAGATCACGAATGAAGTGATGCTCAACCGCAATGTCCTTTGTGCGAGCATGAAAAACACCAGAGTTCTCCGCAATGGCGAGAGCACTCTGGTTGTCGCAACGCAGCACAATGGCGGGTACTGACTGCCCAAGCTCAAGGAACAAGCGCTGCAGCCATACTGCCTCAGCAGCCCCTGCGCCCAAAGCAACATACTCTGCCTCTGACGAGCTACGTGCAATGTAGCCCTGCTTCCCGCTTCGCCAAGACAAAGCTGTACCACCGAGCAGAAACACGTAGCCAGTACGACTGCGCCCATCAAGGCTCCAAGCCCAGTCACTGTCAGTGTAGCCGTCAAGGACTACCAAACACTGCCGACAAAAGCAGAGTCCGAGGTACGGCGTGGAGGCCACGTACCGTGCCACTCGCACAGCCGCGTGAAGGGCTCTTGCACGTGGAGCCTGCGAGAACTGAGCGAGGAGGTTGACGGCGAACGCGATGTCAGGACGCGTGGTGGTGGCCAGGTACATCAGAGATCCGATGAGACGGAGGTACAAGGTCACGTCCACTGTCTCCCCCAGCTGTGTAGGATCATCCACCTTCAGGGCATCCTGCCCATCGGGTGTAGGAGGTGTGGAAGCGGATGGCACAGCACCAAGGAGATCGCTGAAGCGCTCCCCCACGACTCGTGCGTATCGGGCCTGATGCAGCAACAGTGTCCGATGTCTACGATCTCGCGCGATCTCCATACCAAGAAACACCGATGCAGGACCAATGTCCTTCATCCTGTAGGCAGTCTGCAGGACAGCCTTGGCCTCCTTCATGGCCTCCAGAGACGGAGACGCAATCAGGAGGTCATCAACATAGACCAGGATGGCGGTGAACCGCTCGGGTGTCAGTAGGATGAAGAGCGAGGGGTCTGCCTCGCTCTGTTCGTATCTTGCGCGAGTCAAAGTGCCAGTGATCTCCCGGTTCCAACACCGTGGAGACTGCTTGAGGCCGTACAAGGACTTGTGCAAGCGCCAGACCTTGTCACCGTCCTCAAAACCTGGTGGTTGAGCCACGTAAATCTTCTCATCCAGAGAGCCATGGAGGAACACATTGTTCACATCCATCTGGTGCAGTTCCCAGTCATGCTGAGCCACTACACTAAACAGAGCTTGAGCTGAGGTCATGCGGCCGATACGGGCAAAGGTGTCAGTGTAATCGACTCCGTCAATCTGAGAGTACCCCTTGACGACCAAGCGGGCCTTGTAGCGTTCGAGTGAGCCATCCGGCTTCACCTTCTTGCAAAAGGCCCATTTGACCTGAATCGCCTTCCTCCCAGGGGCAAGGTCGACAAGCTCATAGACTCTGTGCTCTCGGATAGCTCGAAGCTCATCCTCGCAAGCAGCTCTCCAGGCATCGGCATCCTCCGATGAGAGAGCCTCCCTCAATGTGCCAGGGTCAAGCGCCATAGAGGGGGAACTCTACGTGGCGAGTGCACACGCCTCAGTGTCGGGCTTGACGGCCACGAGATTAGCTGCTGCGTCACAGGCGATATGGAACTCGCGAGTGACCAGGTCGTGCCCTACAGGGCACGCTGGATGTACCTCTGAGAGCTCGGTGCGGGCACTCAGGCCCAAGGCCTTTGTGCCTGGATCACCGCTCGCGATGCTGTGAGTGGAACGCCTGGGTCCGGGACCCGACGCTCGATGAGCTCTAGAGTCTAGTGGTCGAAGGCGGCCACCGGGCTCACGGGAGTAACCGGAGGTCGAGGGGCGCACCTAAGGCTTAGGGATAGGTACGACCACAGGAACAGGTACGACCACAGCTAGTGAGGGCTGAGACGAGGCAGTCGGAGATGCCGAGCGAGGAGAGGAGTGTGTGGGAGATACGGGGCTGGGTGGGACAGTAGGCAAGGCTGGTCCGGACACTGAGGCAGGAGTGTCAACCGACGTAGGAAAGGGAGTGGGCAAGACTGGATGCAGGAGCAGGGGTGCCGGTAGACACATGTGATGGTGCAGGAGGAGGCGTGAGAGAAGAGGTACCTGTGGGGTGGGAAACAGGCTGCACAGGCGAGATCTCTGGACCGACGGCAATGATAGCCGGATCATCAAGGGCTGGAGATCGAGAGGGGGCTCGAGCGGACACATCAGCCGGACGAGGGATGGTCGCTGGCATAGAAGTCTCCCCCATCCACCGAGGACCCTCACAGGAAGGGACATGGGTTGCGGAGAGGGCTGTGATCGAAGTCAGATCACGATATGTGAGTGACTAAAAAAACAACGCATCACGGGACTCAATGACGCGACGACGAGTGGGGTCCCAAAAGTGCCAGGCCTTCGACCACGGGGAGATGCCAATGAAGGCACACAAGCGACCCCGAGGGGAGACCTTGGACGCCTGCTGGTCCTCGGTGTACCACACGGAGGCCAGGGATCCCCAGAGGCGAGCGAGACGAAGGTCAGCACGGTGGACAAACCAGAGCTCGTACGGTGTAACATGGTCTGGAAGTGGACCATGCGGTAGGCGGTTCCAGACCCAAGTCATGTAGGCAAAGCCCTCGAAGGCGAAAGACTCCGGGAGACCGCACTCAGACCGCATGGCGCGAACCGCATCCTCCATGGTGCGGTTCCAGCGCTCAAATACACCGTTCTGCTGTGGAGTAGCAGGAGCAGAGACCTGGTGAAAAATCCCGTGCTCAGCAAAGAAGGAGTCCATCTCACCAAGGAACTCGCCGTCGCGATCCGAGCAAAAAGTATGTAGCGTGTGGCGAGAGTGACGCTCAGCCATCACTAGCCAGAGCCGAACCGCATGGGCAGCGTCACTCTTCTGGCGCACACTGTAGACCCACCGCATGCGGGTGAAGTCATCAGTCAGCATCAGAACATAACGGCCCCTCTCAGACAGGGACTCGACCGGGAGAGGACCGAGAAGGTCCGAATGGACCAACTCGAGAGGCCTAAGCGCTCGGGAACGCGAGTCAGGGTAAGTGCACCGGTGCATCTTCCCCTGAGCGCAGAAAAGACAGTCGGTCTTGGGTGGCTTCTGGAAAGAAGCCACGTCAAGACCAAGAGCAGGCTGTGTCCGAATGAGCTTTGACACAGTGTCGGAGTCCACGTGACAGAGACGACGATGAAGCAACCGCTGGTGTTCCGGGGATAGAACACCAGTGAAAAAAACGCGACTGGATGAGGAGGGAGAGCAAGGGGAGGAGGGCCGAGCCATACGATGCAAATCATCTATGACTGAAGCACACAGGACAATGCTACGGGTGTTAGTTGCAGTCATAGTCGCTGAATCAGCGGTATGCTCCACAGAGAGACCCATCAGAATGCAAGCACGCACAGAAAGCAGGCTGAGCTCAAGATCAGGCACAAACAACACGTCTAAAAGATAGAATGGGCCAGACGGACCGTCGAAACATACAACCCCCACACCGTGGACTGGCAAGGACTAACCAGAGCCTGTACGAACAGAACGGACAGTTGTGACAGGACCGAGTACGACAAAGTCACTGCGACGGCACGTCATGTGATGGGTGGCCCCAGAATCGATGATCCAAGTGCCACCGGAGTCACGACTGGTGGACTTCACTGTACAACGAGCAATGGAACACTCGGCATCAGAGGGACGCTGAGCCGTTAGTGGGGAGGAACAACGTACATCACGAAGATGAGACTCATGAATCCAGTCAGTGCAGTCAGGCCCATCAGCATCACTTGCTGATTGTGCTCCCCCACACGCATCATCACGAGCCACGGGAACGGACGAACAAGCAGTCTGTGAACCACCCGACGATGACAACACACTGGCGCCTCCCTGAAAACGAAGCGCCAAAAGATGACGAAGCTCGGTGATGGTGCGTTCGCGTGGGTCCGGATCGCTGCTGCTCGCCGGTTAGGACGCAGGAACAGATGCAGTCGTGGCCGCCGCACGTCCCGAGGAGGATGCGGGTGACGCGCTGGATGTGGAACAAAGAGCATGAGCAGCCTGAAGCCCATGGGTGATCCGTGCCCAGTCAAGCGGCTGCTGGCACTTGGTGTAGCGATGGGCGCCTCCACAGTTGTAGCAGTGCACAGAACGGCCACTGCTACCACTGGATGACGACTGTTGCTGACCTGATCCACGCTTCCTATTCTTCTTCTTCCCCTGGGCGGCTGCCGCAACGTCCTCTGTCTGCGTAGGTGTAGACGGGGTCAAAGAGGAGGAGGAAGATGAAGTAGTCATGGTGGAGGTGGATGAGGGTGACTGCAAGAGGGAAGATGGTGGTGATGCGGCGACTGCTGCAGCAAGGGAGGTCTCTTGATGCGCTATCGCTGCCTCACGAGCTGAAGTCACCTGGAGGAAAACCTGATGCGCCCAAGGGAGCAGTTGCAGAGTGGCTGAGAAAGGCTCAAGGACAGCATCGCTGTACTGTGTGAAGATGTCGGTGTACTCAAGGCAAACCCCGAGCATAATCGTCCAAAGCGCCCACAGCTGTGTGCCTCCTGAGGTCCCCAGATGCGTGTAGATATGCATGGCGTGTCGCCAGTAATCCGCTGCAGACTCCGCAGGCCCCTGACGAAGCGAATGTGTGACGCACGAGTGGCGTGCATCTCTGCGTCCAGTAGGGATAACTCCAGATCCCAGCCTCCACGGGGATCGGTGCCGGTGCCTATGCCAGCCTCGCCAAGGAAGGGGCCGAAGTCGACGACAGTCTTGCGTGGCATGGCGTAGAGAAGTCCGCGCATGGCCCGGGTTGCTGTCAGTGCCTGTGCTGGATCTGTAGACTGGTATGGGCTGTGGTAGTAAGGCCACACTCCCTCAGATGTAGCCCACACCTGAAACAGGATCTCCCAGCAGTCAAAATCATCCTCGCTAATGTACCGTGGAGGTGGTGCCTCAAAGTCCTTAGGTTGCTGCTCCGTTGGGAGAGCAACCACAGGCTGAGGAGGACGAGAGACGGGAAAAACTCCTGGGAGAGGGTGATCGCCAGGGTAGTCAGGTGATGATCGTATCGGGGAAACCGGTGGAGGTCGGGTACACGTCTGCAGCTGACGGAGGCGCTCCTGGAGAACTCGAATCTCCTGCTCCTGGGAATCATGAGTGATGCCTGGCATGAATGGCTCATCTTGGAGTGGCTCATCATCAAGGAGGTCGGCAGGTGGTGGGTCAGGTGGAGCGCCTGTCACGGGCGCCTAGACCAAATGCTGGGTAGAGACCGCAACTCCGGCAGCTCCCTCAAAAATCCGCGGAGGAGCCATGGACTGAGCGCGCAGATGCTCAGTCAGCGTGCGGATAGCGTCAGTCTGCTCTCTCTGGAGACGACGCATCTCATTCTGCTGGCTGCGCAGGTCCTCAATGGCCTACGAGCGTGGACTCAGTACGCCAGACGACGAGGAGGAGGGATCGCCTGGTCCCTTCTCCTTGCTGTCGGACAGGCTCATGTCGCCGCTCAGTATGGGTTGATGGATGAAGTTTGTCGGATTTTAAAAGCGTCAGCGTTTCTCGAGGAGTTGAAATGCTGGCAACTTTTGACTGTCCGGCCAAAAATTTGACAAAGTATGGTGCTGACGTCAGCAGGTGGTTGCTGACGTCAGCACGGCTGATGACGTCAGCAAGCAAAAACTGCTGACGTCCGCTTGTCTCCCCCCCTTTTTTTTCGTGAATCTGCGCGTGCGTGCAACCGCTCTGCGGTGGCCGCGCGGACGCTGCGCGGAAGCTACATAGCAGCTTCCGCCCAACTGTTGCTGCAACTACGCTGTCAGCTGCAGCAGCAGCTGTGCAGCTGTGGATGCAGCGGTGGCAGCAGCGGCTGCGCTGCTGCTGCGTGCTGCTGCTGCTGCTCGCTGCCGCCGCCGCGCGCTGCTGCTGCTGCCGCTGCCGCGCTGCTGCTGCTGCTACCGCTGCTGCTGCTCTGCTGTTGCCGCCGCGGCTGCCGCTACTGCTGCTGTGTTGCTGTTGCCACCGCTGCTGCTGCGCTGCTGCTATCGCTGCTGCTGCTGTGCTGCTACTGCCGCCACTGCTGCTGCCGCCGCTGCTGCTACGCTGTTGCTGCCGCCGCCTCTGCTGCTGCTGCTCTGCTCCTGCGGCTATGGGAGGGGCGGCTGCAGTCGCCCCTCCCACAGCCGCAGGAGCAGAGCAGCAGCAGCAGAGGCGGCAGCAGCAGCAGCGTAGCAGCAGCGGCGGCGTTGTGCACCGCCACGCGAGGTGCGTGGCGGCTGCAGTGAGTGACAGGTCCAAGGCATGAATACCTGCCGCGGCACACAGCGGGTGTCGCACGCGACAGTCCAAGAGCAATCCTAAAATTGGCCCAAAAAAGCTGTTTTGGGCGTAACTCTGCGCACACATGTCAGAATGCTACGCCATCTGAATCTGGACATGCAGAACCAAAAGACGGACGCTACGACTGGTCATATTCATGCATCCATTGACAGACAGTGAACATTCAATGCAAAAACATGCAAATAGGCCTCATGGCCAGTCCGCCGAAAGACGCCTGCAAGATGTAGAAGACACAGCAGAGAGTCCCGGTGGCGTCTGGGGCTCCGGTACAGTGGTCGACCAGCTCCCAGCTGGTAGTCCGCCGCCTGTCGTCGCGCCGGTGCCACCAGGGCCGCCCACCTCAGGGATCTACACGAGTATGGACACGGCCGAGTGGTCATAGTAAACTGTACAGGAACGGCATAGAACACAACAATTTTTGGTTTTCGTGGATCTCTTATTGTACTCATTTGTGTCCTCCCGGCTTGTGTACATCGGCGTGCACATGACTGACGGTGAGAATCCACGCTGCTGGAGTGTCGTTCGGTGGAGCCGATGCACACTGAGGTCCACTCACAGTTGGCTGGAGCCTCTTCCCTCCGGCGACGAGCTCAGCTCCACTGGCAGGCCTCCTCAACGGTTGGGCCGCCGGCGGTTACTGCCACTGCAGATGCTATCTACATGCACATAGCGTTGTTTCTGGTTGTGCCATAGCGTTTGCAGCACCATGTTGTGCCTAGGGTCCATGTCTCTTGCTACGTGGCACTGTTTGGCATCACTGACTGTCGTAGGCGGAGCTCGCTGCTCGCGGCTTGTCGCTTGTAGCAAGCAATGAGCTTGCCGTGACGAGCAAAAAGAAAGAAGAAAGAAGAAAACAAGATCCCCATCCCGCCAGTAGCCGCAGCAACTGCAGCAGGAGCAGCAACAGTAGCATCATCAGCAGCAGCAACAACAGCAATAGCAATAGCAGCAACAGCAGTAGGAGCAGCAAGAACAACAGCAGCAGTGGCAACAGCAGCAGCAGTAGCAATAGCAACAGCAACGGCGGTTGTAGCCGTGCAACAGCGGCTACATCAACCGCTGCTGACGTCAGCAGCCGTCCACTGACGTCACTACCGACGTCACTACTGACATCATCAACAACAAAAAAGAAGAACAAAGCGGTAGCCCTACACATAGTGCAGTAGCATCTACTGGTGTCAGCTATCCTCGGCTGACGTCACTGCTAACATCAGCAGCACACAAAAGAATGAAAAAATAAGGGAAGAGAGGGACCATAATCCACTATGGCTGACAGCCCATCTGAGGAGGGGTCCTCCTCTGTTGGGGGGACCCCCAGCCCCCCTTTCCTTTAGCAGCTGCAGCAACTGCAGCAGCAGCAACAGCAATAGCAGCAGTAGCAACATGAGCAATAGCAGTAGCAGCAACACTAGCAGCAGCAGTAATAGCAGTAGCAGAAGCAGCAGCAGCAACTGCAGCAGAAGCAGTAGCAACAGCAGCAACAACAGCAGCAGCAACAGCAGCAGCAACAACAGCCCTCTTGCATCGTTGGCATCAAATCTGACCCCCTGGCTGCTTTTCTGCAATAGCTTGCCGCCTTGACGCAGCAGCTTGCAACGTTGCAGCCATTGGCCTCCCAGACTGCCACCAGTGCGCTGCCACCATTTATTCTTCCAAGGCACGCCAGCCCCGTTATGTCCGCCGCCATGCATTACCTAGCGCAGTAGCAGACTTAGCGCCAGCAGCAAACGGTGACCTCCGTCCTTGGCCCCACTTTGGGCGCTAGCCGCAGGCAAAAGGAATTTGAGACGCCGCCCTCGCAACTTCAGGCCGGCGAGTATTTCCGGAGTTGGGAGCTCAGCTTCTAGATCTAGGTGCAGGGTGAGGGCCTGTGGGCAAACTACACCCTCCTGTATGACCCCACCTAGGTGGACCAGTTGTATGACGCTTGTCACGCCGTACGCGCCCTCGTCCCCGTCGCCCCTTGACTTCCTGCCTGGCCCTAGAGCCTTTCGTCGGCGACTTCACCCCTGGCGCCACCCCAGACTCTGTAGCCACGTGGCACGTCCTCACTTGTTCCCATTGCCTGTCCAACAATGCTGAGACTAGCCGTTTGTTGCAGGAGTTCAACTCCCTACACATGGGGGAGACCGAGATGGCCAGCACCTACTGGCAACGGGCGGAGGACATCCTTCGTCGCCTCGGAACCTCTGCCCCACCCCCTCTGGCCGCGCTCCTCACCATCAAGCGCGGTGCCACCGCCGAGTACACGAACGTCTTTGTGCACTACTCCTAGGACGTCCTCTCCACCATGGCGGCCCAGGACACCCTCATGCCTTGGGCATACAAGCTCTTCCTCCATATTGAGGAAGATCGTCTGGAATTCCGACTCCCGTGCACGGAGGCTCTCGCCTCCCCTACCGTTGCCTCCGTGGCCGTCGCTTCCCCCGCCGCAGCGACCTCATCGTCATTGGGGAAGAAGACGCGTCAGAACAAGAAAGGCAAGGGTCAGCAGCAGTAGCAGCAACAACCGTCGACCGGGTCCAGCAGTGGTGGCTCGTTCTGCCACAATTGCGGCCATCCCGGGCACGGGTGGTACACGTGCCCTCTCCCGACGGACGAGGCATGCATCATCGCCACCATGCGTGGCCAGCGGGAGGGCCGTCTCGCCTCTGCCATTGTAGCTGTTGCAGGCCTTGATGCCTGACCCTCGTCCAGTAGCTCCACCAATTCGACAACCCCATCAATGCAGCAGACACCAGCGTCGCAGCAGCACCATCCACAGCCATCGACGCCTCTATTTCCTTCACTAGCACAGTCCTTCCCTTACCCAAGCTCCGGCGCCGTCACTCCGCACTCGGTCTACACTCCTGGGCTGTCCTCTTGTGAGCGTCAGTTGGAGTAGTTTATCATGTTCCAGCTCGGCCTGCCTCGCCCTCCCCCCCAAGAAAGTGCGAGTTGTGTCACCTCCTTCTCTCCTGCCCAGCCCTGCATGATTGAGACTAAGCTGTGGTTGTATCTTGTCTCCTTGCCTGTCTCGTCGTCTCTCGTGGTCTCTTCTACTCCCTTCCATGACAACGTTGCGTGGCTTGATGATTGACAGTCCCGGTTCGCGCCCCCTTCCAATGCATCTGCATCTCTTGCTTGCTGCCATGTGCTCGTTAGCGACCTGGCGACCCCAGTCCAGGACCTTGCTGAGACCTGGATCATCGACTCCGGGGCCACACATCACATGATGGCCTCCCGTGAGGCCTTTTGTATGCTCGTACCTGTTGGCGATGTCTCCGGAGTCTGGACGGGCTCCGGACGGGTGTTGCCAGTCTGCGATGTCAGTGTCGTTTGTTTCTGTGGTCCTGCCGGTGATGTCTTTCTGACCGATGTCCTCTTCGTCCCAGGTCTCGAGCTCAGCCTCCCGTCCGTCACTGCCCTTGACTGCATAAGCATGGACATTGTGCATTTGCATGCTGTTGGCACTGTGCCGTTGCGTCCGTCTGGTCTTGTCATACTGCACGCCACTGCCCGTGGCAACCTGTGGCATGTACCTCGTTTGTCCTCCTCTCCTTCCGTCTCCTCCTCGTCTGCCGCCACAAGCCATGTGTTAGTCACCAGCATGGTATCCCCTCAGCATGCCCGCCTCTTGCACCGCTGCCTTTGCCACGTCCACTCGGTTGCCGTAGATAGCATGCTCTGCACCCAGCCAGCCAAGGGCCTTGACCCGGAAACTATCCCTCTCCCGTGCCCCACAGAGTGCATTGATTGCGCTCAGGGCAAGATGCACCGGTCCACATACCCTTTGTCGTCCTCCATGCATTCCCCCCTCTCAATCTGGTCCATTCAAATGCCATGGGCCCTCTCCCCGCCGAGTGCATCTGGGAGAGGGGCCGCTATATCCTCACCCTCACTGACGACTATTCTTGCTACTGCTGGGTCTTCTGCCTTCGACAGAAGAGCGATGTTGCCCGAGTCATCCTGGAATGGCTTGTCCTTGTGGAGCGTGAGTGTTTTTGTTGTCTTTGCCGCTTTCGCTCCGATGGTGGCAGTGAGTACATGGGTGAGACTGTGACCTTTCTCACCTCCCGAGTATCCACCATGAGACGTCTGTGCCCTACACGCCCGCCCAAAACGGTGGAACCGTACCATGACTGACGCCGTCCGCACCATGCGGGCCAAGTCTGGTCTCTCCGATGGCTTCTATCTTGAAGCCATGGCCTACATTACATGGGTCTGGAACCGGATTCCTCACTATCTCTTTCCCCGCGAGTCCATGCCATACCAGCATTGGTGCGATCAGCGCATTGACCTCCGCCCGGCTCGCGTCTGGGGCTGCATGGCCATAATGTGGCTGCCCGCCCCGCAGCAAGGTGGCAAGCTCACCCCCTGCGGACGTCCCTGTACCTTCCTTGGTTTCTCTCGTCAATCTAAGGCTTAGAGCTTCTGGGATCTATCCCGGCACTGCATCATCGAGTCCCGCGATACCCTTTTCTTCGAGGGCCTATTTCCACGCGACCTCATTCACTCCGGCTCGTCCGTATCCTTCCCATCACGTGGGTTAGTTGTGAGTCCGTCCTCCAACCTCCCGCTTCCGGATGACACATCCCTCAGTCCCTCTGAGCCGGCAGCCCCAATCGCGTCCACTGGCCCCTCCGGGCCGGCAGCCCCAATCGCATCCACTGGCCAATCAGGGCCAGCAGCCTCAGTCGCATCCACTGGCCCCACCAGGCCGGCAGCTCCAGTCGCGTCCACTGGCCCCTCTGGGCCGGCAGCCCCACTCGCGTCCACCGGCCCCTCCCGGCCAACAGCCCCAGTCCCGTCCACTGGCCCCTCAAGGCTAGAAGCCCCAGTCGCGTCCACTGGCCCCTCCGCGCCGGCAGCCCTAGTAGCATCCACTGGCCCCTCCGGGCCAGCAGCCCCAGTCGCGTCCACTGGCCCCTCCGGGCCGGCAGCCCCAGTCACGTCCAATGGCCCGTCCAGGCCGACAGCCCCGGTTGCATCCGCTAGCCCCTCCGAACCAGCAGTCCGCCTTCGTTGGCCCGTCGGACTCCGTGCCATCTCCTGCCTTGCCACGCTACACACGTGGCCCAGGAGGCAACCTCCGACCCAGACCGTCGGTGAGCGTATAGATCGTGGCACCGCGCTCTATGGCACCTCGACACCCCTATGGCTCCACGTGTCTCCTCCACTCCCACGGTAGTGAGTGGGGATCCTAGCACCAAGGCCCTCAGCCTGACCACCTCGGCCATCATTGCATACTTTCACCTGGGCTCCACACTGGGCTATGCCATGCTTCATCATGAGCATCCGCACGCCTTTGTGGTTGCACTCGCGCGCATCCCATCTGGAGCTCGAGATGCACACACTCTCTCAGTGCGCTCCATAGCACGCTCGGAGGACCCAGCCACCCTACGCGAGACACGAGCCTCTCCTGAGGTTGCACACTGGGACGCTGCTTGCGCCGATGAGCTCGTTGCTATCAGAAAGCACCACGTGTACGACCTCATCGACCTTCCTCTTGGTCGGAAGGTCATCGGTGACAAGTGCGTCTTTCGGTGCAAGTGGAAGCCGGACGGGTCCTTGGACAAGTACAAGGCCCGCCTTACAGCCAAGGGGTTTGCTTAGATCCATGGGGTGGATTACGACCAGATCTTTGCCCCACTTGGCCGGTTCTTGACTAGCTGGGTGCTCTTCAGCCTTGTTGCCCAGCATCGGTGGGAGCTGCATCAGATGGACGTGAGCAACGGTTTTCTCCATGGCTCACTCGAGGGTGAGGAGCTCTACATGGTACAGCCCCCAGGCTTTGACGATGGCACTGGGAGAGTCTGGCAGCTACAGAAGGCCCTCTATGGCTTGAAACAGTCGCCTCGGTGATGGAACCAGGAGATCAGCGGCATGCTCCCTCGTGGTGGGCTCCAGCGCAGCACCGCTGACCACGCACTGTTTTTCAATCCGTGAGGCCAGACTATTACTACTATTTTGGTTTGCGTTGACAATCTCCTTATCGCGTTGCCATTCAACGTGTCAAGGACTTGTTGTACGTCGCCTACCAGATGAATGATCTCATATCTGCCCGAGTCTTCCTGGGCATGGAGCTCAAGCATGATCACTCCCAGTGCATCCTGCACATCCACCAGGCTACCTATGTGCAGACTCTGTCCACTCGCTTTGCGGAGGATCTGTCACTTGTGCCGAGTGCATCTTCACCCATGTCACCTGATGGCCAAGTGAATCCGAAGAGTCCTGATCAGCTGTTGTCGAGGAGCCAGTTGACATGACCACGTACCTGCGAGTCATCAGGTCACTCATATTTCTGGCGACAATGACGCGCCCAGACATCGCGTTCGCCGCCAACCTCCTGGCCCAGTTTTCTCAAGAGCCACGTCACCTCCTCTTCGAGGTCACGATCTGAGTGTTGCATTATGTCGTCTTGACTCCTTGGCGAGGTCTCATGTTCTACCACCAGCTGTCTGTGGTTGCGGTAGGTTTCACCGACAGTGACTGGGCTGTTGAAATAGTGTGCACCTTGTCCACTGCCTAGCTGGCTAGCTACACATACAGACAAGGCATGCACTGCTCTATGGAGTATGTCCCCTTGGTCTGTTCTGAGATGGGCCAGGAATGCACTGCCCATAATGGGTATGTCCCCTGTGGCTCATCATAGGAACCATACCTTTTTGGCTTGGTTGATTAGGCACCGGAGTCTCAAACCAGAGGTCGCGGGTTCAAACCCCGCGACGGCCGCAATTTTCTTTGTGGCCAAAACTGGGACAGGAAGCTTCCAGGAAGCTTACTGGAGCCTGCCTTGAGGATGACACTTGGCGGTCTAAGGACGCGCCAAGTAGGAATGTAGGATGAGGTTGGCTCCCGTGGAGCCACTACAAGCAGAAGCTTTAGCAAAGCTCTGCTAGTATAAAAGCCTGTACCTTGCATGCATCCATTCACAGTTCTTGCCTTTGAGACTCCTCACAGAGTGTCCAACCAAAGGTAGACACTAAAGACCAACATGCGGACTTCGTGAGGTTGCAAACCAAACGAACCTAAAGTGTGGATCCCTCGATCGAGGGTGATATGTTATCTTGGTTGCAATACCAAGAGCGGTTGGCGGCCTCCCATGTCGGGACCCGTTTTCTAGACCGTTGCTATTCGGCGCATTGACAAAGGGTTATGGGCCCACACTTCTGGTTCTAAGGCACGCTTCCAAGACCGATTAGCGCGTGGTCTTGCAGGGCGCACAGGTACAACAGGGACACGACCATCGGACGGCTCCATGTGCTCCATCGACTCCATCGGCTTCTTCAGGTAGGGTGCGCGCACGTGGCGGACTAGGGGACGAGGAATCGCTCTGTCCATGTTGGACAAGACCCTCGAGCCCCAACGGGATTAAGCTCTACCCCTTTTCAGAAGGTGGTACGACCCCGAGTCCGTTCTCTCACGACGACACCATCGCCTTAGGCGATCATCGGCGGGAGGGGTATGCAACGGAATCAACTGCACCTTTGACAACGGTCGCAGTCAGCAGCCTCATCAGCCTCATCGGCCTCAAGGAAGCAGAGTAGCAGCGAAGCAGAGAAGACGAGCAACCGCAAGAAATGTCGGATCCGACTCCAGCCCGCCTTGAGGCGGGTATGTCCAAATTCACGGGGACAGGTTTTCCCTTGTGGAAATGGCAGCTTGAGATTGTCATGAACGTGCGTGGCTACCTTGACATCCTAAAAGGGACCGAGATAGCACCAGCCGATGCGACCGTGACGACGCATGCGGCTGACCTTGCAGCATGGACGATGAAGAACCACATGGCTCTCGCCATTCTTGTGACGTCCATCAACGAGACTCAACACTTCCACATCACAGGATGCACATTGGCTGCCGAGGCCTACGCAAAACTCGCACGCGTGCATCAATCGAATGCCCTAGCAAACCGACTCTTCATCTTCCAACGGTTGATGTCGATGAGGGTGAGCGAAGGAGAATCGATACCCGCATTTTTGCAGTCGTTCGACAACGTGCTGCAAGAGGTCCAGCAAACGGAATGGAATCTCGACTCCAACATGCGTGCCATGATCCTTCTAATGGCGCTGCCGGAAAGCTGGGGGTCCTTGATCACCGTATTTGGCGGTTGGAAGGAAGCAGATTTGACGTACGAGGCTGTTGCCGAACACGTCCGCAACGAGTCCATGCGACGCAGTGGCGCCGAGGCAAACATCTCAGCCTACGCCTCTCGCTTTGGTGGACAAAGTGCAAGCTCTCGCTCCAGTCAAGGCAACAGCGGAAGCGGTGGCGGTGGAGGGAAAGGCAATGGTGGCGGGAAGAGTTCCAAGAAGCTTGGCAACTGTCACAACTGTGGCAAGGCTGGGCACTGGGCTAGGGACTGGCGTAGTCCCAAGAGAGAAGGCGGGAACAAAGGTGGCAAGGAGAAGAAGGAGCTCACCAACATGATGGCTAGGGGGCTGCCCATGAAGGGCGCAGCGATCTTTAGGCCCGGGGCATTCGCCCTTGACTCGGGCACCAACCACCACTCATTAAAAGAGAAGGGTGGATTTGTCTCCATGGCCGAATCTGTCATGCGCATCAAGTGTGCAAACGGTGGCGTCGTCCAAGCCATGGGCGAGGGGGACAAGGTGATCACGTTCAACGTGAATGGTGCGGAGAAGGCAGTCAACCTTCAAAAGGTGGTGTACATGCCCTCCTTNGCAGCCAACTTGCTGTCCGTCTCACAAATCACCGACAACAACATGACAGTGGTGTTCACCAACAAGGAAGCGGTGGCCCTAAAAAACGAGGACATCCAGATTTTGTACACCAAAGACGACCTCATGCTTCAAGTTCCAAGAGTTGACGGCCTCTACGTGCTTCAAACCAAAGTCACCAAGGCGTCGGATGAGGGACTTGCATGTGCCACCAAGACAGTGGCACCGGAGCCGAAGGATGCACCACTGGCGATCGCTGCGGCCGCCACATCAACCAAGGACACTGATGCTGAGCTGTGGCACCGGCGATTTGGCCACGTGGCCAACAGCACGCTGCAAAAGATGCAAGAGCAAGAGGTAGTCCGCGGAATGGAAGGGTGCACCATGAAGCATGGCGAAGGGTGTACATTGTGTGAACCATGCCTCCAAGCGAAGGCAAAGAAGAAGCCGTTTGGGAGAGGAGGTCAACGAGCGGAGCACGTCTTGGAACTGATACACAGTGACGTGCGTGGACCCTTCCGTACATCGTCTAACGGAGGAAGCAAGTACTTCCTGACCTTCATTGATGACCACAGCCGCAAGTTGTGGATCTACTTCCTCAAAACAAAGGGAGAGGTCAAGGAGAAGCTCCTTGAGTTCGTCGCCATGGTGGAGCGGCAAACGTCCAAGAAGGTGAAGGCGCTCCGAAGTGACAACGGGGGTGAGTACGAGGCATGCAAGCCTTGGCTCAAGCATCATGGCATCCGCCACGAGCCAACCACCCCTTACAACCCCCAAAGCAACGGCGTTGCCGAGAGGATGAACCAGACCCTACTCGGCATGGTGCGAAGCATGCTCTTCGACACCAAGCTCCCACCTTGTTTTTGGGCTGAAGCAGCAACAACGGCTTGCTACCTCTTGAACCTCACACCAGCGACCGCCTTGCGGAAGCGTGGAAAGGAGCAGGACAAGCAGCTGCAGACCCCACAGGAAGCATGGTCGGGAAAGAAACCCAACGCATCTCATCTGAAGGTGTTCGGGTCAACTGCATGGGTGAAGATCCAGTCGGGAGAAGGTGGAGGCAAGCTCGACGCACGCTCCAAGAAGTGCATCATGGTTGGGTACGACACGTCACACAAAGCCTATCGGCTTTGGGACCAGGCAGCAGGCAAGCTCGTGAGGAGCCGCGACGTCGTGTTCGACGAACGCACCCTTGGAAAGGGAGAGCTGCTGGACCCGACCCTCACTCCCAAAGCGGGAGAGTGGATAGTGTTGCTTGAGTC
>SZWC01013657.1:28889-32124 GCA_023375785.1 Penium margaritaceum | reverse complement strand
GCGTGATAACCCTCTGTATATATATATTCGTGCGTATGTGCCCTCGGGTGTGCAGTGCATGAGGACTCGGCGGTCGGTGGGGATCCACGTTGATAGCGGAGACACGCATTCGCCAAGCCCGCCATGTGGCGGCGTCGCCCTCTTGTCTCACGCACTCCGCCGGCCGTCGACCCTTGCCTGCCCCCCCTCTAGCAGACCTAGTTATGTCCTAGCAATTCATGTGGCATACTGTGTTCGATGTGTTGCGAGACCTAGATTAGACTCTAACTTGCATGTTTGTAGGTCTGATTTAGGTTTCCTAATATCTGACCTAGGATTTGACTTCGCAGGTGCTCTCGCACCTTTTCTGGGCGCATAGGGCGATTTCGCCCTCGCACCCTGTTGAGCGCCGGCGAGCCTCGCTCGCCGGCCGAAGGGTGAGACTCGATTAGCGAGTCTCACCCGTAACAAGGCTGTTCCTTGTTACTCCCATACTTGTACTAAAAACGTGTGTGGCACTAGGGTTTCTGGAGCTATCTTGCTCCACACTTAACCAAACGAAGTGCCGTTGGTCCCATTGGATTCGTAATTCGATTCTCAGTCTGAGGTACGTCAGTCTGTCGCATCCATCACGTTGCATTGTGACAATGAGAGTGCCATGGTCATCGCCGACAACGACGGTGTGCATCACACATGCACAAAGCACATCAACATTGAGTATCACTATGTGCATTCATTATTGCATGACGACAGCATTAGCATCATGTGGGTTGAGATAGCACGGCAGCTGGCTTACTTCTTCACCAAGGCACTGAAGCGTGACTCGTTCAAGAAGGCTGTGACATCTGTTGGCGTGCGTCCGTGAGTGACTCTCTTTGTCCCTGCCTGCGTCTCTGTGTACCTTGGGGGAGTCTGATTGTTGACTGTGTCTCTGTCCGCACATGTGCACTATGCCTGTGAGTCATGGGGGAGTGTTGGTTTTTGTGCATCTCTCATTGTACTCATTTGTATCCTCGTGTCTTGTGTACATCGGCGTGCAGATGACTGACGGGGAGACTCGATGCTGCTGGAGTGTCGTTCGGTGGAGCCGATGCACACTGAGGCCCACTCACAGTTCGCTGGAGACTCTTTCTCCGGCGATGCGCTCAGCTCCATTGGCAGGCCTCCTCGACGGTTGGGCCGCCGGCAGTCAATGCCACTGCAGATGCTGTCTACATGCAAACAACGCTGTTTCTGGTTGTGCCATTGTGTCTATAGCATCATGCTCTGTCTAGGGTCCACGTATCATGATGCGTGGCACTGTTTGGCATCACTGATTGTCGAAGGCACTGTCTGGGTTTGGGCAGCCGTAACTCTTTGCTGCTATTCTTCTAGCTGATTCTGACCGCACGACTATGTTCCAAGTGTCGGTGTTATGGTATGGTCCAGTTTTGAGGAGAAACGGACGACGCCCGGGTTTTGGGCTGTCGGGCGTCTGGCAGGGCTCACCGAAAAAACTCTGCCTGCCAGAAAATAGGTTTAGGACTGTTTTCTGATTGGCTGGATAGCTGAGTAACAAGTTCTACACTAGTGGGGGGGAGCTAAAACGGCGGGGACGATGCCCAACCGCCGGCCACTAAACGGCGGACGGCGAGGGAGGAGGGGAACAAGGAGGGGAGCGAGGGGTGGGGGTCAACCTGGGGGATCAAAGGCCCGGATGGAAACCCCCGTGGGCCGTCGATCGCCACCATCCACGAGCCAGGGGGGAGGGGGTCCCCTCTCGCTTCTGCGAGAGGAGTCCCCTCTCCTCGCGAAAGGGGGCCCTGGAATTTTCCGAAACACCCACCCAGGAGGGGGGTTTCCTGATGTACCCATTGGGGGTATTTCTGGAATACCTTGGGTACTTGATAACACCCAAACATCTTCCTTCAGCAAGAACAGCCCCATAGGTCCCGATATTCCTACCGGAAAACCCGGGGAAAAAAATCTGGAGCACATCAACCTATTTCAGGGGACCCGTAGGATCCTGCCCTCATCGCCATTGCCACCGACAGAAGAAACCCCTCTCCATCCACCCACAACCTTGTGCGTGCAAGACCCTACAGTCAAATTCAAGGGGATTGAACAACCGAAACCTCCACTACGGCCAGACCGCAGCAGATGCAAGATGAATGGGAAAGGGCCACGGAGCTGGCAAAAAAAAGGGCGGAAATCCGAGCAGCGGAGCAGGGGAGGGCAAGACGGCGGATTGTCAATGAGGCGCAACAGGAAGCGCCACCTGAACCGGCAGATGAGAGGTAAGAGTCAGAGCACAAGAGCAGAGGTGGGGCGAGTGATCCCATGACGAGCATGGAATCACGCTAACAAAAGGTAATTTGGGGGAGCCAAAACGAGGAGAATGCAGCGGTGGAGGACGCAACGAGGACATAGAATAAGCGAAAGACAGGGCGTCTCCACCAGGATTGTGCTTTGAATATGGAGTCCGGAGTACAAGAGAGGCCCTGGGTGAGACCACAGACGGCGGAGACGTCCAGGGGGATGCAACGGACGGGCGCTCAGGGGGGCAGTGGGACGACGGAGGCGGCAGTAGATCGGTGAAGGGAGAGCCCGAGTACAGGGGAGACCGCGGCACAAAGGGCAGAGAGGGGATCAGAGCGATGAGGACCTAATGACCCCGTAGCTAGGTTGCGGTGCCACTGCCCCAAAGAGCGTGTGCGGCAGCACAGGAGGATACAAGGGAGTGTCTACGGGGATTATTCCTGCGGTGTAACGAGTAGATAGGATGCTATCTTGCAGACCTCCATGCATAGTGGGAGGAGGTGACAGTGGTCATCTCTCAGACTCGTTCCGAGACAGAGGCCTTTCTTTGTGAGGTCGTGGTTTGTAGAGCATCACGCCAGGCATATGACTCGCGGATGGAGGACCTCGCGGCAGAGATCAGGCATCTGCGAGAGGGGGTGATCCTACAGGAGCAGTTCTTAGGACATGAGCGAGCGCTCTAGCAGGGAGCCATTCAGGGCCTGCAGCAGCTGGTGGTGGACCTAGGGTCCCAGGCCGGCTTAATCGCTACACGGCAGATGACCCTGGCGGTGGACCTTTCCCTACGTGAGGCTGCGCGGGCGGTGAGAGATTCGCCCTCCCCTCAAGGGGAGGGTGAGATAGAGATGACCCCATAGGAGGATGCAGAGGGGACAAGGGAGGCCACACCGAGGGGCGGCTCTGGGCAGGTCGTTCGAGCTAGAGGAGACGTGACGACAGCTGTGGTGTGGAGTCACCC
>SZWC01013657.1:16389-23889 GCA_023375785.1 Penium margaritaceum | reverse complement strand
GTGTACCATGAGAGCATTTTCTAGCTATCTAGGTCGTGTGTGAGTGGTCAGCCTGATTGCTAGGCTGATTTCCTCTCTTGTATGAGATTATGGACTCTAGTGTGTGAGCCTTAGCCTCCATGGCTACGTGGTGTGGCTTGTGAGAGGGCTGACTTGCCCAAGCTCTAGCTCTATATGTACTCCATCATTTTGAATGATTCAAAAACCATTCTCCAGCACAAGTAATGCCCTTCCAGTCGCACATGTTTGCTGCTCCAAGACTCCATCTCTCCTCCTGTTCCAACACGTGGTATCAGAGCCAAGTTGTGCCACTTTCAGCCAGCACAGGCCGTCACTTTTAGAGTGACGGGTTGGGATAAAACCTTTACCAGATTTAAAAATCAACTACTGGCTCTTCAAATTTAAGAGACAAGCTTTTCAACGAGCCCAAGATCGCAAAGATCCAACGGTCAGATTGAGAGTTATGCTCAAAGCGAGGTCGACTAGGGCTACACTCTTCTCTCTGAGTAAGACTGTCGCCTTGTGATGACCATAACTCTCTCATTTCTTTGTCAAACTTAAAAATTAGCACATAAAAATTGAATTCTTTTTCCTAAGCTTTCCATTGGTGCAAAAATATTTGCATTCCATTGGTACGTTTGGGAGAAACACCGTTTACAAGCTGGCTGGTGTAAGCTGGAGTAGGAGCAACAGCATACCCTGTTTTCAAAAGGCCATCTCTCTAAAAACCCCCTGTTGATGAACCCGCTGTATGGGTCAATCTGAATTTTTTTGAGCTGGATTTTCCATTGGTGGGCTCAGTTTTTCCAAATTCCCAGTCTGTTGGCCTCTACAGTCCATTTTCTGTCAGACACATTTCTGGCAGAAGCAACAGCAGAAGCAGGGGGTAGCGCCGCCACTCAAGGGTAGCGCTGAGCATCACCAAAGCTCAAAACGGCAGTAGCAGGCATGGTAACAACAGCCCAGCCCTTGGAGAGGCTGGAAGGACACGCCAACTTCACGTTTTGGAAGATCCGTACCCGCCTCCTTTTGGAGGAGAGGGCCTTGTGGGAGGTGGTGAGCGGTGACGAGAGCGCTCCGCCTCCACAAGCAAAAGGCATCACCGGAGCGAAGGTGGTGGCGGGGAAGACACTGCGGAAAGGTGCAGAAGATGCAAGTTCATCTACGACTGCAGCGGCGGCATATGAGGAGTGGAAGAAGAAGGACAGGCAGGCCTACAGGCTGCTTGTCAACACCATCTCCATCCCGCATCTTCAGTACGTGAGTGACAAGGCTGCTTCAAAAGAGGGGTGAGACACGTTGTGCAAGAAGTATGAGACCAAAGATCCTGCATTCCTCACGCTTTTGGAGGAGAAGATGATGACGTTGAAAATACAGGGTGGCAAAAGGATGGAGGCGTAGCTTGACAGGGCAAAGGAGCTGGCGAAATAGCTGAAAGCGGCTGGTAACCCCCTGGAAGACACGCACTTCATCCTCCTCTTGCTCAGGGGACTCCCAACGAGCTATGCCACAGTGCGAGAGACGTTGGAGTGCCAGCCGACTCTCGACCTGGACTTCATCTGCACGCACCTGGTGGAGGTAGAACTGCGTTGCAATGTAGCAAAGCGCAATGGCGACAGCAGTAGCAGTGAAGCAGCTTTCATGGCCATGGGCTCACGCAACCAGCAGCAGCAGTAGTCCGGGCAGCAGAGAGGCAAGAAGAAGGGCAAGTTCCACTATTGCCAGAAAGAGGGGCACTACAAGAAAGAGTGCTTCAAGTTCAAGAGGGACCAGAAGGAGTAGCAGCAGCAGCAAAAGCAGCAATCTCCACAGCAACAACAGTAGCAGTCACAACGTCAGCAGCAGCAATAGCAGCAGCAGCAACAGCAGAATCAGACCGGCGTGCGCCATTATGGCAACATGAACGTGGCCAAGGAGGTGCGCGGTACATTTTCATGGCGAAGTCTGACATGTCGCAGAAGGAAAAGGCGGATCTGGCGTGGTACAAGGACTCAGGGTGTACCAAGAGTGTGACGCACCACAAGGAGTGGTTTACGCACCTGCTCTCTGTTCCCCCCCGACCGATTGCTTTGAATGATGATCGGGTGGTGTATGCTGAGAGGATTGGGATTGTGGAGATGTGGTTGGAGACCCCGCGTGGCATTGAAGTGGGAATGTTGCATGGCGTGCTCTATTTACGTGATGTTGCGTTCAACCTTCTCTCAGTGTCCTCTCTCACCAACACAAGACTGCGAGTCGTCTTTGACGATGACTATGGCTACATCCTTGACAAGGAAACATGAGAGGAGTTGGCCAGGTCGGTGAAGGAAGGCGACATGTACCGCTTGCTGGGGGCAACCAAGATCTCGCGCGAGCAGAGTCTTGCAGCAGTGGTACAGGCCACAGATGGCAAAATCTGGCATGCGCGCTACGGCCACATTGGCATGCGCGCCTTGTAGAAACTTCAAACGAAGCAGATGGTGCGTGACTTGCCCACCATCTCTAACTTTGAGTACCAGTTATGCATTGGCTGTTTGGAGGGGAAGCAGCATCGCGAGGCGTTCTCGGGAGCAGGGGAGCGCGCGAAGGAGGTGCTGGAGTTGGTCCACACAGACTTGTGTGGCCCGATGTAGACCCAGAGCTTTGGAGGCTCTAGGTACTTTCTCACCTTCATTGATGATTTCAGCCGTTACACTATTATTTACTTCCTTTCCTCCAAGGACCAGTGCTTTGACAGGTTCAAGGAGTTCAAGGCCATGGTGGAGAACCAGACTGGCAAGAAAATCAAGGCGCTGTGTAGCCACCGCGCTGGAGAGTACCTAAGCAAGGAGTTCCAGGACTACCTCGGAGCAGGAGGCATCAAGGCGCAACGCACCGCGCCATACTTGCCGTAGCAGAACGGCGTAGCAGAATGCGCCAACCGCACCATCGTTGAGTCAGCGCGCTCCATGCTGCACGCGGCTTGGCTCACCTACGACTTTTGGGCTGAAGCAGTGAGCACTGCGGTGTACATCAAGAACCACAATCCAACCAAGGCCCTGGAGCAGATGACGCCGTACGAGGCATGGTTCGGCAAGAAGCCGAGCGTGGCTCATCTTCGGGCGTTTGGGAGCTTGGCGCACATGCACATGCACATGCCGAAGGAGAAGCGGTAGAAATGGGACGCGAAGAGCGCACAGATGCTGATGATCGGCTATGATGAGGCAAGCAAGACGTATCGTCTCTACGAGAGGGATACTGGCCACGTCATCATCTCGAGGGATGTCATTTTCAACGAAAGTAACGTCATCGGCACCAACATCATATGCGAAGAGGCAGCTAAACCAGCAGCTGATGAAGTAGTGGGAGCAGACATTCTCTCTGACCCCGCCTCTCGTGAACCTTCCTCTACTGTGACAGTGGAAGAACCACTCTATTCTCCCATGTCTGATGCAGCACATACAGCGGCCTCATTGGCAAAAGTAGAGGAAGACGATACACCACCATCAGCAGGAGCAGTTGTGCCAGCAACACCGCGCCAGCCGCCTGCTAACACTCTAGCACCAGGTCGAAGGTACCCTCTCAGGGTGCGCTACAAGCCTGGTGAGCGCGGGCATTTGTAGATGCTCCAAAAACCAGACCAGATGAACGTCGCAGTTGCAGCATACTCAGATGAGCCGACGTCATACAAGGAGGTCATGGCTGCACCAGATGTAGCAAATTGGGCGCAAGCTGTGCAGCAGGAGATACAGTCGCAGCTCGACAACGGTATGTGGGAGCTGACTGAGCGTCCACCTGGACGCAAGGTAATCAAGTGCAAGTGGGTTTTCAAGAAGAAGAGGGGCGCAGATGACAACCTCGAAAAGTACAAGGCGAGGCTGGTCGCCAAGGGCTGCTTGCAACAAAAAGACATTGACTACACGGAAACCTTTGCTCTTGTTGCAAAGTTTGCATCTGTGCGTACGCTCCTTTCCTATGCAGCAGCAGAGGACTTTGAGGTTCACCACATGGATGTCAAGACGTCATTCTTGAACGGTGACTTGGAGGAGGAAATCTACATGCAGCCGGAACGATTTGTCATGGATGGCCAAGAGCACCTAGTTTGCAAGCTCCAGAAGTTGATGTACGCCCTCAAGAAAGCGTCGCGTGCTCGGAACCAGAAATTGGATGCGGCGCTGTAGTGCATGGGGTTTTAGCGTAGTGAGTGTGATTACAGTGTCTAACGCTGGCAGCATGGTCACGAGGTGCTCATCATCATTGTCTATGTGGATGACATGCTCCTCCTTTCCAACAGCATGTCTGCACAGCAGGATTTCAAGGAGGCCATGCAGAATCGCTTCCAGATGTCTGATCTTGAGGAGGCATCATACTTCCTCCGAATCCAAATCACGCGTGACCGCAAATCACGCTCTCTCGCTGCAGCAAAGCCACTACATCAAGGATGTTTTACAGCGGTTTGGCATGGCAGAGGCCAAACCCATCGGCACGCTGCTGGAGACGCAGCAGTACCTCGTGAGCTTCAATGGAGAAGCAGATGCAGCTGAGCGGCAGAAGTACCAGAGTGCCGTCGACAGCCTCGTGTACCTGATGGTTGCAACCTGGCCGGACCTCGCACAGGCTGTTAGCGCTGTGAGCCAGCACATGGCGAACCCCGGACCTGAGCACCAGAAGGCAGTGAAGCGGATCTTCCGCTACCTTCCTGGAACCATCAACATCGGCATCACCTACAACGGCAACGACAACAGCATCATCGGCTACACACACGCAGATTAGGCTTCAAACCCTGAGGACCGCAAGTCCATCTCTAGACATGTGTTCCTCATGAATGGTGGGGCCATCAGCTGGTACAGCAAGCGGCAGGTGGTCATGGCCACCTCAAGCACGGAAGCTGAGTACATCTCTCTCAGCTTTGGAGCCAAGGAAGCTGTTTGGCTTCAGCGTCTCATGGCGGAGATGAGTGGCAGTGCAGCAGTTCCAGTTCCTGTGCGCGTCGACAACCAGAGCGCAGTCGCACTCGCCAAGAATCTTGAGCACCATGCACGCACCAAGTACATTGACATCGCATATCACTTCATCAGGCACATGGTGCAGGAGGGTGCTATCAAGCTAGAGTTTACTCCAACCAGCAAGCAGGTCGCTAGTTTCTGTACCAAGCCAGTGACCCATGAGAAGCAGCAGTTCTGCATGAAGGCATGTGGAATCAGCCCACTCTGACTGCGGCAAAGTGGGAGATTGTTGGGAAAGGAGCCATTTGGCTCAGTTTCAGGTCCACAAGAGCAAGTTCCGGGAAACTACCAGATGTCTGCTCCGATCGTCAATCCAACTTCACCATTGGAAAGATGAGGTGGGAAAACATCTACGGTTCCAGTTTCAAGTGGATCCAACGGTCGGATTGGGAGATATGAATTTTCGAAGTTTCAGGGGTCATCGACCGCCGATATCTGGGTGACCATGGGCGATGGCTCCATGCCTTAGCCTGAGAAAAGAAAAAAAGCAAGAGATCCAGGGTCAAGACCTGATGGGAGAAATATCCAAAAAGGTCCTAGATTCTTGGGTTGCCTTGTCAGAGTGTGCTGACTAGGAAAAATGTGTCTCTCCTTACTTTTTAGGTGAGGTGAGATCCTTGTGTGCTAGCCATGGACACATGACGATTCTCCATGGGATTATGGGTTATGTGACCACTAGGAGTGTGCCATGAGAGCATTTTCTAGCTCTCTAGGTCGTGTGTGAGTGGTCAGCCTGATTGCTAGGCTGATTTCCTCTCTTGTGTGAGATTATGGACTCTAGTGTGTGAGCCTTAGCCTCCATGGCTAAGTGGTGTGGCTTGTGAGAGGGCTGACTTGCCNTCAAGACCTGATGGGAGAAATATCCAAAAAGGTCCTAGATTCTTGGGTTGCCTTGTCAGAGTGTGCTGACTAGGAAAAAGGTACCTCTCCTTACTTTTTAGGTGAGGTGAGATCCTTGTGTGCTAGCCATGGACACATGGCGATTCTCCATGGGATTGTGGGTTATGTGACCACTAGGAGTGTGCCATGAGAGCATTTTCTAGCTCTCTAGGTCGTGTGTGAGTGGTCTGCCTGATTGCTAGGCTGATTTCCTCTCTTGTATGAGATTATGGACTCTAGTGTGTGAGCCTTAGCCTCCATGGCTAAGTGGTGTGGCTTGTGAGAGGGCTGACTTACCCAAGCTCTAGCTCTATATGTACTCCATCATTTTGAGTGATTCAAAACCATTCTCCAGCACAAGTGATGCCCTTCCAGTCCCACATGTTTGCTGCTCCAAGTCTCCATCTCTCCTCCTGTTCCAACAGTGCCTGGCAGTAGTTCAGGGGGATCACAGCGGGGATTGGATGCTGGCTCATCTGCGGTCAGTGGCAGATCGGTTATACATGGCACCGGAGGATCGGCCTGTGGCATGCATATTCCGGCTGGGCCTATCGCTGGCACACGCATGCCACACCCCTACTTGTGTCTGCCCAGCTGGAGCACCGCTTTGCGCGTGCGCGTCACAGCATGCGTTGCATTGTGCGTGGGGTGGAGCGCCAAAGGCTGTCCACGACGCAGTGGTGCGGGAGTTGGCTGCGCTGATGCGAGAGAGTGGCATGGGTGGCGTACAGGAGGAGCCAGAGGAGATTTTGCCACAGGGGTGGCCGGATACCTAATGCTTGGACTGATCCACGGGACACCGTCTGGTACTGGATGTGGTCATTGCGGATCCACAGTGTCCATCACTGGGATGAGCATTGGCTCTCCAATGAGAGCAGCATTGGTGGAGGCGATGCGTGTGAAGGAGAGAAAATACGGACAGTGAGGCAAATCAAGACCGGCTTGACATCGTGTTTCCGGCTCTGGAGACGTTCGGCGCTTTTTGTCGTAACCCAAGGGGATTGTCACGGGCACTTACTGATGTGTCAGAGAGACAATTGGCGAGATACGACATCACGGACGGGGTGGTACGGCCCCTTCGGTACCTGCTGAAGAACAGGGTGGCGGTGGCCTTGTAGAGAGTGCAGGTGCAGCAGATCAGATGGCGCATATTGGAGTGGGCCCAGGATGAGGCGTTTGAGGTAGATGTGGCTCGTGCCCGGCGGGCGCTACTCGACTATTCCGAGGGCCCATTAGAGGCTGACCTGGGCTTTGTGGGCCGAGAGTAGAGGAGTAGTCTGCAGGGTCAGGTTGTTAGTAACATTCGAGTCTACCGAGTATGTCCTTCAGGGTCCAGGGGAGCTCTGACTATTGTGTTGATCATCAGGAGTTGGAGTGTCTTTGGCCTTGAACCACCTTTCTTGTGATCCGGCAGTCCTCATCGGTTTCCTGTTTCGGCCTTCTTCTAGCTTGCAGAGCGTTTTTATGGTCCGAAACCTCGCCTCTTGCCCTTGTATGCACTATTTTCATTCATTCATGAGTTTCAAGTCACTCACTCACTCACTTGCTCACTCACTCACTGACTCACTCACTCACTCACTCACTCACTCACTCACTCACTCACTCACTCACACACACACATACTCAAGTACTCACTCACTTGCTCTCTCTCTCTCTC
>SZWC01013657.1:0-13881 GCA_023375785.1 Penium margaritaceum | reverse complement strand
GCCCCCCCCCCCCCCCCCTCCCCCCGGTGTTCGTTCACTTTTGATGTCTCCGGTGCAGACCTGCAACGATGCCAGGAATTGGAGTGTTCGTAGTGGAGCGTCAACATGGCGCTGTCTCTGCTAATCAAGCCAGGTGAGTCGAAGTACAGGGCATGTGGGACATATATTGCGTTGAGAAAATACTGAGGTACCCATTCTTGGCACAATGGCATCCCAAACCCGGACCAGTGCTCGGAGGGCGGAGGCTCTTGCCTCCGCCCGACCGGTGTGTACAGATTCCACAAGGCCGCCCACTTCCCCACCCCTCTCATGTGCTGTGGCACTGCGTCCTACAACTGCCGGGCTCTCAAATCTGCTAGGCCCACTTACACAACAACGGGCAATCTGCGCCGGCCAGGGTGGCTTGCCGTGGTGTCTCACTTCCGCGTGCCACGGGCGCCTACCTCCCCGTCATGTGGCCTCGTTGGCAACAGGCACAACAACTATGTGTGCTCCTACAGACCCAAGGCGGCGCAATCTTGGACGGCCGAACCCAACCACGTAGGTGGGGTGGCACCCCCTTGGCGAGGTCATGGCGCCGCCGGCTGCACCACCCGCCGAGTCGTCACCCGCTGCACCACCCGATGCACCTCCTGTGGCACCACGCATTGGACGAGCTGCCGTACTACCTGCTCGACCCGTTGCGGAACCCGCTGCACGACTCGCTGCATTACAGACTGCACCTCCTGCGGCACCACGCATTGCACGACCACATGCACCACCCTCTACACCACTCGCTGTACCACTTGCTGCACGACCCATTGTACCACTCGCTGGACCACTCATTGCATGACTCGCTGCACCACCCACTGCACGTCCCGCTGCACAACCCGCTGGACCACCAGTTGCACGACCCGCTAGACCACCTGCTACACGATGACATGCTGTACCCGCTGCATGACCACCTGCTCCACTCACTGCACGGCCCATTGCACGACCCCCTGCACCACCTGCTGCATGGCCTGCTGCACGATTTACTGCACTACCCGTTGCACGACCCGCTGCACCACCCACTGAACCACCACCTCAGCCACCTGCTCCTTGGCCTCCCGTGCACGGAGTTCCTCTGTTGCCGGCTTCAGCTCAGCCCCTTGCACCAGCAAACCACGTATTCAACTTCGACTCAGGTGTCGAAGAATAACTCTTCTTCTAGCTTAACAGGGATCGGGACTATGAGGAGTGGGAAACACTTTTGGAAGAAGAAGCTTCAGAGAACATGCGGCTGTTTCGGATGGAGCAACGCTCCCCGGACCAGACCGAGGCACTGTGGTCTGTGTCCAAGTGGCTCTACTTGTAATTTGTGTCTGCCGTGTTGTTTCTTCTTTCTACATCATGTTTTTCTGCATGTCCGCATACAACGTTGTGCCTTCTTTGTACATGATTACGAAAACCCCGCTGTGTTTCCTTTGGTTAATGTTCTCTTTGCACACTTTCCATTCCGCCCAAGTTTCCATTGAATGATGATGAACATGCAGCTGTTTGTTGTTGTAGGCACGTCAACCAGCTCCTCCAATGGCACGATGAAGAAAAGAAAGGCCGACGGTGACCTGCTCATGGAGGGCCAAAGGTATCGCAACATGCCTGCAGGGCGACAATCGAGGACCATGCGGTGCAATACCGCTTAGAGCTGCAGTGGGTGTGTAGCACGCCTAGATGTATCGATGTACGCTGTGTGGAGGCAATGAGACGGGGCTCCGCGTGGAACGTAGGAGCGGTTGTATCTTTGAAGCTCGGGCCAATCAAACTGTCCCATGTGACTCAAGGCCATTGCTGCATACCGACTATTGGCCATGGGAGCCCCGCGCAAACAACCAGGTGGATAGCACACCACATATTGTCCCAAATGGCGCAAGATCTGACAACACCTCCGGCCACGCCGCGAGCCATCATCAAGGAAGCTGCAGGGATTCAGGTTGCGAACTGTACGCTGTACCGTGCTCGGTCGGTGGCCCAGGCCTAACTCATGGGCGCCAAGGCGAAGTCATGGGCTTACTCTCCATCCCTGTGTCAAGAGGTATGTCCTGTGACCGCCCGCGCATGGCTGCTCACCATGGTTTTCTCCTTGCTGTGGTAAAGTCTGACTATTCACTTTTGTCTACGTGCAGCTGAAATGCACGGATCCAAGAACGCATGTTGTGGCAGAGATAGATGCCAACAACAAGTTCAAATGGACGCTTGTGGCACCAGGGACCACCCGCCTTGGCTAGGACTATTCAAGGTGCATCATGACAATGGATGGCACATTTCTGAAGAATGGCCACAACAAGTGATGTTGGTCGCTCTGTTTTTTTAACGCAAATGACCATACATGCCCCATGGCCTGGGCACTTTTCTCAAGTGAGAATGAAGAAACGTGGATGTGGTTATGCTTGCAGCTGGCATGTGCTTACCCGACAGCATGCTCCCCAGGTGCAGTGATAGTGTCGAACAGAGAAGCACGCCATGTAAAGTCTCTGGAACAACAGCTGCCAAGCACTACTCACACGTATTATGCTTGGCATCTGCGAAGGAACGTCCAGGAGAAGTTCAGCAAAAAGGCTGGCTACTGGGCGTGGAAGTACACCCAGGCCCTGACCCACGAGCAGTTCCACCGAGCAGCATGCAACGTGCAAGCCATCAGTGAGCGTGCAGCAAACTACCTCATCCCAGACCTTGAAAGACAGGGTGGCATACCCCTGCAGAAGTGGACTTCGTACATGTGCCCGGTTCCTAGAGGCGGCCACATCACTAGCAACGCGTCCAAGTCGCTGAACGCCCGTCTAAAGTCCCTCCGCAAGCTGTACCCCTTCTACTGTTTCCTGAAGGTCTATTACTTTGTGTAGGGGATCATGGTACAGCGCCGTGAGAAGATAGTGAACTGCACCGAGACATTTGCACTGGCCCATGCAAAACGGCTTCTACACAGTTCTCCCGCCGCTCGCGACTACCATGTGATGATGGAGGGGCCGCACACGGCTATGGTTCGTGGCCCAGCTCATGTCAAACGGCGTGTCGATCTCTTTCGGGAATCTTGTGAGCGTGGTCACTGGCGCAAGTACGGCCAGCCACGGCGCATGTGCCGTCATGATGGAGGTGGGTGAAGACCCGACAGCGAACGTGAACCTTGGCCACAGTGTGAGGTACTCAAGCCTCACGTACGGCAATTCCATGCTGTCCATTGCAGCATCCCCAGTACGCGTTGCACCGTCTGGTTGGGGGCAACCAGAACCACGGCGGGGCCGTGGGAGGCCCAGGACTGCCCGCATGGAGCGTGTGCTGCTCTGCAAACGCAAATTCATCTGCCCCAAGTGTGGACGCAAGGGCCACATAAAGAAGAGGTACCCCAACCCTACTACACCGCGTTCCCACGAGGCAGCAGCATTGCTAAGAGCTGATCGCGAAGTAGCAGCAACAGCAGATGCAGGAGCAGGGAGAGAAGAAGCGAGACGTGACATAGGAAGTGGTTGACTGGCGGCAGAAGGGGTTGCAACCGATGACTCTGATTCTTTAGACTATGAACCTGAAGAAGAGCCCAGGGGGTCCTTGACAAACAAAGAGGTTGGAGAGGCAGCGGCAGACGACTTCGACGACGATGTATCAGATAGTGGCAGTGAGGACTCCCTGGGGTAGTCGGCAAAGCCAGAGCATGGATTGCTCGTTCAAGAAGAGCACGACCCAGAGGGTGCCAGATTCATGGAACAGTATGGTGGCCTGGTGGAGTACGCAGAAGGCGATGCAGGAGAAGACAGCGTACAAGACGATGCAAGAGTAGATGACACACATGATGTAGCAGAAGACAAAGTGGAGAGCTATGAAGTCAGGGGCATGGATGCACTAGGCATGTAAGGTGAGGAGGTTCATTGGGCATGTTGAACAGTTTATCTGTAGTTGTTCCTTTCCTTTGAAAGCAGCGAACATCCTCCTAACAACAACTTCATATCATGGTGTAGGATGATTGGAGAGTGTTCCTTGACCGCATACCTACTTTCTCAGCACATCCAATTCCTGGACCTACGGCTTAGTCGGCATGGGCACTAGACAGCCAGAGTCTGTGATCCGGAAGCTAGAGTAGTTGCGTTGGAGGGGGGTGTGAATTCATGACCATTGTCACCTTTTAACTGGTTAGTGTGTGAATTTCATGAGATAACATGGTGAGCTCTGTTTTGTTGCTATTGTCGGAAGGTAAATGGAGTTTTGTATGAAAGTAAACAGTCTTACTACATGACTTAATCAAGAGCAACGTTTACGTAAGGACATATCACAGCCATGTGCTTCTCTGCAAAGTACAAAAGGTCGGAACACAGGCGTTTCTCGTTCTCGTCTTCATTTTCACCACAACTCAATGGAGTACAAGCTATTCCCAATAGCACTACCTCTAATCCTTTCATTCATATGTGGAGGTGGCACATGTTACTTGCTATCAAGACTGCACTCGGAATGGAGGTGTTTAGAGGTACGGCTGTATTACAGCACCTACCTTGAACCATTAGACATGGGAACTCTACTGGACTACACTCCAGAAGAAGTGTTCTGCGATGCTTTGGAAGAAATTGAGGATGTGATTGTCTTTAATCCCGACGCTCCAGTGGCGACTGCCAGTCCTGGCCAGTTGTGCCCCATGTGTGACATTATTGGTTGGATCCACACGCTCCCACCCCAAGTGCACCAGTGGCTAGTGAACGGGAAGCCTGGTCCATTTTAGGAATGTCTAGGCTGCAGGAAAATTTCTTGGAAACCTCATCCAAATGTTTGGCTAACAACATCATTCATTGGTGGAACACTCTAATTCGTGCTTTGTATGGTTGCCATGTCAATAGACCCCTGGCAAAGGAGTGTTCCACATGGTCGAAACGTACATCAGCTACCGGGTACATGATGAATACATTGTCCTCAAAACATAACAGTCCTGCCCAATGAGGTCATAGGTGAATCTTTGCTTAACAACATGATTTATTAGTGGGTGCCCTCAAATTCATTGTTTGTATAGTAGTCATGTCAATACATACCTGGCAAAGGAGTGTTAAAATTTGTGGAAAAATACATCGTACACCGGGTACATGATGAATATAATGTACTGTACATGTAGCAATCCTGCCCAATGAGGTCATAGGTGAATCTTTGCTAAACAACATCATTCATTGGTTGGTTCACTCGAATTCATCGTTGGTATGGTTGTCATGTCAATACACACCGGGAAAAGAGTGTGATAAATTGTGGAAAAACATCGTATACCGGGTACATGATTAACATAATGTACTGTACATATAACATTCCTGCCCAATGAGGTCACTATCATCAATAATAATCCAAAACTCCACACATTTCCAAAAGTAACAGGCATCCTGTCAAAAGTTGTTAGTTACCACTTTCGTCAATGGTCAACAGCACTCAGTTCTTACAACTTTTTGGGACCTGGCATATGTGTGTATAACAAGACCGGAATGATACAAGAATACCCGGGAGAACAGATATGAAATGACTTTTCAATATACAAAATATAACCACATAGTCTGTGGACGAAGTGGATCAGAGTCTAGCACACCACAGAGGATCCGGATGGACCCAGGGTGGCCAGTGTGGTGGACACCAAATGGGAGGACAATGAGGCAGCTTCACTTGCAAGATATGGCATGTATCGAACGGGTCCCTTGGAGGAGGTCCCAAGTTCTTGGCGTCCACAGGCTGTTGATCTTGTACCATGCAACCCATGCATCAAACTGGTCCATACAGGGACGTGGAGGAAGGATTTCTCCCCATGGACCCAATCGAGGAGCATCCAGATGTCCTCCCCACAACGTGAGTGGCAGCATGGGACGGCCTCGGAGCTTCAGCAGATCCGAAGAAGACATCGTTTCCCGTGAAAATTTTGACAATCAAGGAGAAGTAGAAAACGCAGAAGTCAAGCCTTATGAAGTTCTGCTAGTACGACGGTTCATCATTGAACCGCGCCTAGTACATTGTGTGTCACGTCAAATGTTTCACGGTTTACAGCCTGGCTTCCACAAGTTTTTTATTACGTTCCATAATTTCTGTAGGTTGTCGCGAGCGAGGTGGCGGTTGGCTTACTGCCTTGTCACCAATGCTGTCGAGGACCTGCTCAGGCTTCAGTAACGGCGCGAACCCATTCGTTGGAAACGTATCCGATGACACGTGTGTACTGCCTTCACGCTCGCATAACATTCATGCAAATGGAACACAAACTTGCAGTATTTGTCATCAAACCTAGGCCCAAGACATGCTGGTTTGTGCAGAGCAATGTATGTACAAGCTGCGACTTCTGAACCTCTGCCGGTGGTTTAGCGATGTACGGGCGGTTGGGCACGTGGGTTCCGCTCCGTCACTATTCAAGTGTGAGCGAATAGTACATGTGCTACGGAGCTCTTTTTTCCTCTCGATTCCCGAATGGATATTATACTTTACCACGTGGGGGGCTTGTTGCTTTCTTGCTCGACATTGATACCTGCGTTATTTCTCGCAGTCCATTGATACCTGCGTTGTATCGTACGTGAATTTGGCATATCAGCTATATAGTTCTGAAAACTGGGTATATGTGAACCGAACCCAAAAAAAAATCTGGAGCACATGAACCCGTTTCAGGGAACCCGTAGGATCCTGCCCTCATTGCCATGGCCACAGAGGGAAGAAACCCCTTTTCAACCATCCACGACCCGGTGGATAGAAGACCCTACAGTCGGATTCAAGGGGGTTGAACAACCGAAGCCACCGCAACGGTCAGCCTGCAGCAAATGCAAGACAGCAGTGAAAGGGCCCCGGAGTTGGCGAAAGAAACAGGCGGAGATCCGAGCAGCAGAGCAGGAGAGGGCGAGACGGCAGACAATCAATGAGGCCCGACAGAAAGCACCGACGGAAACGGAAGATGAGAGGCGAGAGTCACAGCACAAGAGCAGAGAGGGGGCATGTGATCCCATGACGAGCATGGAGGCACACCGAGAAAAGGTAACTCGGGGGAGTCAAGGCAAGGAGAACTAAGGGGTAGAGGGCTTAGTGAGGAGGACAGAGAGCAAGTGAAAGACAGGGTGTCTCGACCAGGCCAGGCATATGACTGACGGATCAAGGACTTCGCGGCAGAGATCAGGCATTTGCCAGAGGGGGCGATCCTACAGTAGCAGTTCTTAGGAAATGAGCGAGCGCTCCAAAAGGGGGCCATTCATGGTGTGCAGTAGCAGGTGGTGGACCTAGGGTCACCGGCCGGTTTACTCATAGCACGGTAGGCCACCCTGGCGGTGGACCTTTCCCTACGTGAGGCCGCACAGGCCGTGAGAGATGCGCCGCACCCTCGAGCGCAGGGTGGCAAAGAGATGATCCCGCAAGAGGATGTAGAGGAGATGAGGGAGGCCACATGAGGGGGCGGCTCTGGGCAGGTCACTCGAGCTATAGGAGACGTGAGGGAAGATGTGGTGGAAAGTCGTCCCGACCTCGGACACGGGGGGGTCGAGGGTCAGAAGTCTCAAGGGGACCAGGTGCAGGAGGGGGTGGACCCAATGATGGAGATCGAGTCGGTGTGGGTGAGTAGTGGGGGTGTCATTGGCCACGATCTGCGACCTGCCTCAGATACCAGCACAGGGGGACCTTCTGGAGCACAAGGGACCCGTCACCGTTGTGGGGCATCCTGGTGGCGGCTGCACCACCAACGTCAGCGAGAGCGTGTATTCATGGTCGCACCTGTCTAGCCCGCCGTTGGGCCATTGACAACGGTGATGGAGGGAGCTCCCACCGGGAGTGAGGGTACTAGCCCAGGGGGGTCGTGCGATAGGTCAGAGGAGGCGAGCAGGTTGGGCTGTGAGGACGCAGGACAGGTGGCAGGAGGGTCAAGATCAGACGAAAATCTAGGGGAGGGGCCAAATAAGGGCCCTGTGGGTGCCGACGAGTCTGGTGGCGCGGGTGGGGATGACGGCGACCCACGACAACGAGGGACGGGATCCCTACCTACTGATGAGGTTGAGGAGGAGGACGAGGGGGAGGAGAGAGAGAAGGGGGAGGTCGAGGAGAAGAGCCGTGTAGGGACAGGCCCGGCTCGGGATGGGGTGGGTAGGGAGTCCACCGACGGGAGACCTCATCCACCCCTCCTCCTCCTCCACCATGCCTGGCCAAAGATTTTATTTATTTGGCGAGCACGGTGACAGGTTGACTCGAGGATGAGTGTTCTACAGGACAGCATGAATGAGGAGGGTGTGACAGAGGGTAGACCAGCACTTAGGGTCTCCACAGAGGATGGAGCGGGTGCCTCCCAGGCCCCAGATGGCATGGTAGGAGCCGGGTTAGCTGTCAACGGCAACAAGAGAGTGGGGACGAAGGCAGAGGGCGCGACTCTCGAGACTCCACATGCACGTGAGCCGACAAGAGTCGAGGCGATCTTTGATCGAGGGCCTCCTTGGCGGTGCCCGTGGATGGGATGTGGCTTCGAGGGACGGTCGCATCCCTCTCAACAATCCCATTGGTCCTGCAGCCATTGTAGGTTGTGCTTTTAGTCTTCTCTACAGGGGATTCAGCAGCAGCAGGTGGACCCGGCCCTAGAGGTATAGGTGGAGGAGGTTGGGAGCGATCGCCTGATCAGGAGATGTGCGGCGAGTACGGTGGAGGCGGCGGAGCGGCAGGTGTGGCTGGCCAAGCGCCGGGCGTCAAGAGGAATGGATGACCCGGAGCAGGTATATGGGTTGGCGGGGTGGCAGGCGGAGTGTAAACCGGGTGCGTTGTGCTAGCCTTGACCGGATGGTGTAGGCGCCAACCGGCAACAACGGCGACCAAGGGGAGGCTGGTGCACACCTTCCCGGGTTTGCGGAAGCGTAGGGTTGTCTTGGGGGAGCACGGGAACACGTGTGGCACAGTGGGAGTAAACTGTACTTGTTATTCAAGTGTCAACATACAAGACTATATGTACATGATGACACATCCTAGGCAACCCGAGGTCACCGAGCCATGCATGGCTCTATATGGGCTTGAGATGGAGTTATTTCCTCAGTATCACGTAGCTCATCTTCTCAACTTTCCAACACACCAAGAATTGCATCATTCCATGGAGGAACGGCCGAGATATGGCCGTTTCCGTGAACCACGGCAATCTACCGTTGGTAGCACCACTAGCGACGGTGACGGCCGCCCGAAGCGCCCTTTCTGGTAATAACATCTCGGGGCGCCATTCCAAAGCGCCCTTGGCCCTCAATGATCCTTGATGGTTCTTGACTAACTGGGCCTCAAGACGCACTTCGGCCTTGTTGGGTCTTCTGAGGGTCGAGCCTTGGTCCTTGGGGATGAATTCCCGTCACCTGTTGTCCCATTGGCCGGTCCAACCTTTGGCCGGGCGTAACTTCCTCAATTCTTGATGGATCGACCCCGTTCTTGAGTCTATCTCGCACAATTTTTTCCTGTTGATTCCAAATCCACAGTCAAATTACACATTCAAGAAAGCCTTAAGCCGTGATCAGTGCCATTGGCACTGTCCGGCTTACACGGAGTGGCGACGGAGATGTCAGGCGAGCAAGTTACAGCAAGAGGCTCGATGCCTCCAACGCCGGCGGTATGGTGCGGGCCGGTGAGTGTAAGACCATCTCACACGGGAGGCTCAGAGTGGCGGGAGTGGGAGTGAGGTATCCCAAGAGTGTGAGGTGGGAGCTGGGGACCCGACTGAGGCTGAGGGGAGGGCAGGTGGCACACCAGTTTCCAGCGCGGCACCCGCACCAGTCCCCGAAGCACGGGGGGAGGCCAGTCCAGGAGAGGAGGAGCAGACACGCACTGTGATGGAGGAGTTCTTCTGCCTGTGGTTTCTCCAGACGGCAGATGAGGAGTACGGCATGAGGAGAGCCACGAGAGCGAGTACGGACCCCTTGCATGAGACACCACAGAAAACGTCCCGCGGTGACATGAGGGGGACAGGTGGTGACAGATATTCGACCCCCCCTTGCCAGCTCGTGCCCGTGAGGTGGTCAGACCACGTGTGGGCCAGGTTAGGTCAGGCACAGAAGGCGGGGGTGCCGGGGTGCCGATGGGACAGGAGCATCAGGAGGGTGGGTGCCGGGAGTATGCCGGTGGGGTACTACAACCGCAGTCCCTAGGACAGCCCCTTTTGGTGTTAACTCCCATACAGGCTAGCAGAAGTCCTCCATAGATGCGGGGGGGTTCCATGTTGACAGCTCGGAGTACACAGGGTGTGGCGGCCCGAGATCAGTCCACACACAGGAGCGCAGGCCAATTACGACGTAGGGTCCCTGTCGGCTCCCGAGCTGGCAGTGGTGGTGCGGTAGTGGCAACAGAACAGCAGCGAGGGGACGAGCGTCGGCACCATCAGCAAGAGGCCATCCAGTTGCAATGGCAAAAGCCACCAGGCCACCAGTGGGGAGAGCCCTTTCAACAGCAAGCCTCCCATCAACAGCATTAAGATCCACCAGGACGGGCTGGACCACAACAGGGGAGGAAGTCACCAGCTCGACACCCGCAGGAGGGGACATCAGTGCACGATACGCAAGAGCTTTTGTCCCAGCAAAATGAGGCCTAGCGGCAGCAGCAGCAGACCCAATATCAGTAATAGGCTTAGCAGCGGCATCAGTAGACACAACAGTAGCAGTTGCAGCAGCAGGAGCCCCAGCGGCCTCATCAATAGTAGCGAGCTTGTCAGCAGCAACAGGGCACAGAGGGGCAGCAGTCGTAGCATGCAGGCATGTGGGGGAAGAGCAGTAGAGGGTTGCGGAGAGGGAGGGACAGAGATGGGTGCGACTATGGCGTTGTGCAGAGGGGGTGAACTAGGGGCGTCTGTATGGACCGGACATGCTTCCCCCGCACATGCTCTCAAGGATCCCTGTTGGCACCGTGGATGCGGTGCGGGCGGCGATGGGAGTGCCCCAATTCCGATGCGAAGAGTGTCCAGAGGAGGCTGCGGGACCCCTCCTCCTCTAGGCGATGCCCAGCCTCGTCCTCAGGGTATGCCCTACGCAGCGTCGAGAGCCTGACACAGATTGGGTCAGAGGCCTAGCAATGAGGTTTCAGGCTGGGGAATGGGAGGAGTTGTGGCAGAGGCAGTGGCTCATGCGCGGGCAGCAGGACACCCGCCCCCACCACGACGGCTACGACACTCGGAGGCAAAGATTCAGGGGCAGCGACTACAGAGGGCAGTGACATGTTTTTTGCGGTGGAGTACATCCAAAGCGTGTCACACCTTGGTGGAGTTAGCCCTAGCACCCCCCGGCCCAGCTGTCCTTGAGCAGCTCAGGGCCAAGCATCCGTAGGCAGAACGGCCGATCCTGGCTTGGGTGGCAGAGGCAGGCACTTAGAGGAGCCCGACGGTGTGCGCCGAGCTCTCCTCGATAGCAGCCGTGGTTCCGGAGCTAGGCCATCAAGGTTGACGTCGGATCACCTACGCCAGGTGGTGATGGGGGATGAGAGACTGACACGGTTGCTGGCCCGGTTTATGGTGGCAATTTGTCGAGGTCCGCTGCACCTGACGGCACATAGATTCATGGCAGCGAGCAGGCTCATTGCTTTGGCCAAGCCCGATTGAGGGGTTCGGCCCATAACAGTGGGAGAGGCGTTGTGGTGGATGGTAGCATGATGGATGGTCACTACTGAGCGCCGAGAGATGCAGGTGGCGATGGCCCCGGGGCAGCAAGCGGTGGGGGTGCAGGCAGGAGCAGACACAATTGTGCACACCATATCAGTGCAGTTGGATGCACGTCCAGATTGGGGATTACTGACATCGATGTCCAAACATGTACAACTCAGTTGAGCGTACGGCAATTTTTTAGGCGCTCCTGGATCGGGGCTTTGCTCGCCTCCTCTCCGCGTTGGCCCTCTTCTACGATCAGTCATTGGACTAGTACAACCAGGGAGGGGCTAGGCCGGCGGTTCAACGGTCAGAGAGGGGGGTTCTCCCTGGGGACCCGATCAGCCCGTTCTTGTATGCACTGACGCAGAAGGGCGATCTTGAGGCGACTCAGGCAGCGATGGCAGATGGAGGGCAGGTCATGGCATACTTGGACGCCACTTACCTGATGGGGCCGGTGGCAATATTGGAGGTGGGGTTCACGGCGTTACATGCCATGTTGGCGGCAATTGGGATGGAGGTCAAGCCCTACAAGTGTGGGACCTTTCTCCCGACATCTATGGCGCAGATGCCGGCTGGCTTTCTGGGGGTCACCAAGGTAGTGGAGGGCATGGTTATCTTGGGGGCGTCATTGGGGATGGAGGCCTTTTTTCGGGAGCGGTTGGAGGAGTCTGTAGGAGCGGTGGAGGCATTGATGGGGTCGCTGCCCGACCTGCCGGATGCACAGACGGCCTTTGCGGTTCCTCGCGAGTGTGTCATGCAGCGCCTGCAGCACCTCACATGGCTGCAATATCCAACAGAGTGGTGGCTTTCTTAGCTCTGTGCATTTGACGATTACGTGGGGGTGTGTCTCCAGCAACTAGTTTAGTTTTTGGGTATACATATGCTATAGGAGAGAAGAGCGGTGGCACATGTGGAGCGCCAGGCCCAGCTACCCATCCGGCTTCGTGGCTTAGGTCTAACCCCGCAGGCTGCACTGGCTCTGCTCTCTTACATCTGCAGCCGCCTCCAAATTTAGCACGATGTACGCAAAATCCTTCATGCAGCAGAGCCGGGGGAGGAGGGTATAGCAGTGGAGCGGACATACAGAGGATGGTATAGAGGACCTTTTGAGGAGGAGACAACACGGAGACTACCGGAGTCCATCAGGAATGAGATCCCAGACCTTGTGGCGTGTGAGGAAGGGAGCCCACACCGGCTGCTCCAGGACTTGAGCTCACGGCTACACGAGTGGCACCTGACAGACTTGCGGGCGACAGATCCTGCAGATTTGGGAGTGGACGAGGCTCTCCCGCAGCTACGACGCCTGACAGCACTTTAGGGAAGTCACAATGGGGATTGGATGTTGGCTCATCCGCGGTCGTTGGCAGATCGGTTATACATGGCACCGAAGTATTGGCGTGTGGCATGTAGATTCCGGCTGGGCTTGCCGTTGGCACACAAACGCCATACCCCTACTTTTGTCTTTCTAGATGGAGAGCATCTTTGCCCGTGCGCGGTGCAGCACGTGCTGCGTTGTGCGTCCGGTGGAGCGCCTGAGGCTTTTCACAATGCAGTTGCGCGGGAGTTGGCTGCGGTGATGCAAGGGAGTGGCATGGTGGCGTACAGGAGGAGAAAGAGGGGATTTTTCCAGAGGGGCGGCCGGATATCTCGTGCTTGGACCTAGCCACGGGAAAACGGCTGGTACTGAACGTGGTCATTGCAGATCCACACCGGCTATCACTGGGATGCGCTCTTCAGTCAGGAGAAGAAATTGCGGAGGCGGTGCATGTAAAGGAGAGAAAATACACACAGTGGAGGAGTGAGGCAGATGGGGGTCGGCTTGGCTTCATGTTTCTTGCTTTGGAGAAGTTCGGCGCTTTTTCCCGTGGCCTAGGAGGAGTGTTATGATCTACTAATGACGCGTCAGAGTGAAGAATGGCGAGACACGGCGGCACAGCCGGGGTGGCACGACCTCTTTGGACCCTACAAAACCAGAGGGTGGCGGTGGCCTTGCAGAGAGCGCAAGCATAACAGCTCTGACGGCGCGCATTGGAGTGGGCCGAGGACGAGGCGTTTGAGGCAGATGAGGCCCGTGCCCGGCGGGCACTACTTGACCGTTCCGAGGGCCCATCAGAGGTTCACCTGTGCTTTATGGGCCGAGAGTAGAGGAGTGGTCTGCAGGATTAGGTTGTCAGTATCAATCTAGTCTACCGAGTATGGGCTTCTCGGTCCAGGGGAGCTCTCACTATTGTGCTGATCATCATGAGTTGGAGAATCTTTGGTCTTGAACCACCTTTCTTGCGGTCCGGCACTCCTCATCGGTTTCCTAT
>SZWC01013656.1:27684-64507 GCA_023375785.1 Penium margaritaceum | reverse complement strand
ACGCACGCACGCACGCACGCACGCACGCACGCACACACACACACACACACACACACACACACAAGCGCGCACACCTCCTTCTGTTTGGCTTCCAGCTCCTCTATCTCGCGCTGCAGCGCCAACGCTCGCGCCTCCTCATCCTCCCCATCCGACATCGCCATTGATGCTGCCGTCATGCCCTGTCCCTGGCACCTGCCGCTGCCGTTGCTGGTCCTCTATCGCCGACGTGCTGCTTCTGCTGCTGTTGGTGGCAGCCCTCGTCCCCCTCCTCCTCCTGCCGATGCTGCCACCGTCGCCTCGTTGCCGCCGCCGTAGTCGCCGAAGCGGCTGCTGCTGTTCCTACTGCTGGTCCTCCTCTCCTCCTGCTGCTGCTGCTGCGCTGTGCTCGCCCCTTCGACCGTCTCAATGGGTAGGGCGACTGTGGGGAGAACGATGGAGCACAGATACGCCCAGGAATCCACGTCACCTCGGCGTAAGCGTCTGATCCAGGCCACCAGCCACCACGCACGCGTGCACGCACAGAGTGCACCCTCAAACGAGCTGGTGGGTTGGAGGAATGACGCCAAGGATTCCGATGTGGGTAAAGCGCAAGTGTGTGGAGAGAAAGGGGGCGAATTCTGGGCCCATATGGAGGCCACGGCTCATGGGAACGACGGACAGAAATATTTCCCTCTCTTCTTTCTTAGGGTGAAAGAGCTCGCCTAGCCACTTCGCGTGCACCATTAAGCCGGTGTGCCCACGTGATGAAAATTGAATATGGCATATCCGGTGCACTAAAAAGATGAACGGGATACCCATGAATATCATGTCTTCTCACGGCGTATCCGGACGTCGCAACTAGCAACAGCATACGGACATGTCGTTCCCTTTCAAAAAAGTGGGTATGCCATGTATAAATTTCATTTTTGGTTCGCATTATTCAAATCATGTATGGTTTTTTGTTTAAGAATCGTAACGTCATCTTTATAGAGAATCCACATGTTGGGGTCTTGGATTGGCATCATCGAGTTCTAACATACTTTATTCGGCCCGATTCCGCAATACCCACTGTTTAGGCCTCCGAATTTTCTCCTGGCCATTTCTCGCACATTTTAGACATGGTACTCACTTACCACAAAAGATGCATGTTGTACCCAATTTTCTCAAAGCGCCTAAGACAATGCATGCCGCACTCACTAATGCAAAGAAATTCACGCTACACCGGTTCCATACGAATTAGTTCGATGACTATGGGTATCTGAAGAAGTGGCGTTTTCGGCACATAAAACATTGGGGGTATCATTTATGTCCACTTCAAAACTCTTCAGTTTTCGCCGTCGGACATTGGCCGTTGGTCTTTCGTGTACATCACAATCACGCGACTGTTGATAACCACGGTCGCGTTATGTGCTCGTTCGCAACGCGAACGAAAAAAAAGACCCTCGAATGGGCCTATTGGACTTAGGTCTTCTGAATCGTTCGAGGACTCTTTTGCTCGACGAGAAAAACAGTCCTGTTCACTTAAAATTGTTCACTTCAGTTTGCTAGAATGTGAAAAACAATAAAGCGACGTAATTGTTTTCGTAAAATCTCTCCCACACAGAAAACATTTTTTTACGTCGACTCGACGTCTATGTTCGCGGCGCAAAAATGAACGCCGAGTCGACGTCGGCGTCATTTTTTTTGGCGTATTTCTCATGTTGACGTCGTCGACATGAGAAGAGCGCCAAAAAAAATGGCGAGCTGTCAATTGGACCTCGTCTAGTCGACAGCGCAATAGTCCTCGTTGGCATTTGCCGGCGAGGACTAGCCAAACAGGGAGTCGACGGACTAGCTCGCTAGCCCGCTAGCCAGCCCGTTGGTCCTCATTGGCATTGTGCACCCTTCCACTGCGCACACCGTGCGACGGTTGTGTGCATAAAAAAAAAGCGCATGGCCTATCGCGCGAGGCATCGCACGCCAAGAAGGTGGAAGAGAGACCTCTTTTTTTTCTTTCCAAATCGTTGTCGGCCGCATACAACCGAAGAAGAGCAACTTCATAATGTCTTCGGTTTTTGGCCGTTCGATCTGTTGATCGGACGTACGACGAGGATCAAGCAATAGAAAGAGAAAAATGCGTGTTTATTTTGCCTTTTCTTCACTACGAATTTTACTTTGCTACTATTTTACAGAGAAAGAAATTCGAACAAATATCACAAATAAAATTTTCCACTCTTCCGATCATTCGACTTGGTGATCCAACGGCGACCGTATTTTACAGTTTAGATACTGAAGAATAATAGACGAATACATATATAGTTTTATTAAAGGAAGAGAGTATGATAGATTAAGATTGATCTTTGCAATTCTTTCTTAAATTTATATTGCATGATATGAGATGCAAAATGTCAGTATGCATATTTTGTTAAAAAATACAACCCGTTTGGGCGGACAATAAGACAAGACTACAGGATATCCTATAAAATCAACTAGACGACGACAAGATACCTATTAGGTATCCGGGAGTCGCCACTCACTGTGCGCACAACTATTGTGCGCACAATGACCTACATGTCGTTTTGCATGTCTTGTGAGACGAAACTTTTTTCTTGGTCGCGCACAATCAGTAGTGGCGCTCCGCATGTACCTATGGTATCGGCATCGGTATCGAGCAGCCGTCCAGCTCGATGCCGATACTTCTTGTATTTCCTAGTTCGAGGACTCTTCAGCATAGCGAAAGTCGTAAAAACACAATGTGTGTGTGTGTGTGTGAGAGAGAGAGAGAGAGAGAGAGAGAGAGAGAGAGAGAGAGAGAGAGAGAGAGAGAGAGAGAGAGAGAGAGAGAGAGAGAGAGAGAGAGAGAGAGAGAGAGGGAGAGAGAGAGAGAGAGAGAGAGAGAGAGAAAGAGAGAGAGAGAGAGAGAGAGAGAGAGAGATAGGGGGAGAGTGTGAAAGAGAGACCCGCGAAGGTAGAGAAACACTAAACGTATACAAAGAATAATTGTGAACATTTAATTTGTTTTTAACTCTCGATGTATGTTTTTTCCAAAAAGGAAACGTATTAGCATACGGGACTTTATATGTGATGGCGTCAGTGACTAAGGTTTTCTTTTCATGTCGGTTGTATTTAGGTGTAATGTCAAAGTGGGTATTCGTAGAATTACATTCTTCTCCATACGATTTTTGGCTCGGTGGACATCCAGAGAATCAGTTCTAAACACTGGCCCTCAAAAGTATTTAGTGCATTTCGTGGACGTTATAGGTATTTTTCTGTCAAGGTGGCCGTCATATTCATTTTCTGCGAAAAGTGGGGAAGGTGTACATTAGTTGCGACTACAATGGGTATACGGCAAGTGTACCCTACTTAATTATGTAAAAATGCCATGTAAATGTTTGTGGTGTAGGATTTTGCTGTCACTTTTAAGGGGGCAATCATATCTTTGTGCGAGTATGACACAATGACGCGCACTTGTCGTCGGTGTTCCGTAACAGGGCCGTGTTCGGCCAAGCGCGAAAACACTCTAGTTAGTGTATGGGTACACGTTGTAAAAGTTTCACCTTGCGATGTACCGCTCCTATAACGCCAGACTCGGGTATGCCGTCTTTTCTTTGCGAGACGCTGGATACGCGATGCCAAAGTTAAAGTGGTCTGGGCGTAGCGTTCCAAAATGAGTAGTTACCGGTACAACAACTTAAAACTTGGAAATATTGGGTATCTCCTCTGTCTGTCCTCTTTTATATGCCGAACGGAGCGTAGATGGTGAACAAATAGAAGTTGAGAGGCAGAACACCATCAAGTATTTGGGACACTTGAGCAATTCATAATAAGCGATACGTGTGCCTAGATGACAAGTGTCAAAATGATATGTATACAAGTGTCAAGTTACGAAAGAGGCATAGTTGTGGTCATTGGGTCGATCATCGAACAACGCGTGTGGAATCGCATCGTGAGTGGTTGGATTTGAGAAGCTCTGCCGAGGAATCGGGGGGCTTTGACGATCGACGGCGAAGATGCGAGATGCATCTTTATGAATATAGATGTGTCTCGATGCGTCGAGAAGTCAACCCAAAGGTTATGACCACAATTCCGTCTTGGATTCTTGAAAGTGGTTGGAGTTTTCAGAAGATGCGAGGTTTGTCAGAGGGCGAGGGCAGTTGGCCGAATCGCCCTCGACCGTCGGAGTGAAAATCAAGGTCTTGACGTGTAGTGGGCTATTTGTGTAGTGATAGAAATGCACACATGTAATGTTAGGGACTCTTGTACGTCTGGTGCATGACGGTTCTGCCTCCTTTTTGCCGCAACATCCCGGCGCGCGTAGAGATGTAGCTTGGTGACGGCAGTAACATCCGTCGATTAGGTGATCGATGCCTTGGAGGTTGTCGCAAGGTTCCCAACGCAACGTCATAGCTGTGCCACTTGACAATGTATTATGTTGTTATGCCAAATCGTCAATGGCTGAGGATGTCCTCGATGACGTTATCTTTGTCCTCGTCCTCTTGTACAGGAGGAGGGGGAGGTACATCCCTATCGGGGAAGTTCTCTCCAAGATCTCGGTAGTGCTCAAGTATGCTGATATGGAACACGGGATGAGCTTCCATAGTGTCGGGGAGTTTGAGTCGTGCAACCACGGGGATTTGCATGCGCTGGATTTCAAACAGTCCCAACCATCAAGTTTTGAGCTTTGAACAGTCAGCCCCATAAGGCTTGATGTTGGTCGAGCTGAGAAGAACTTTGTCGCTAGTGATGAAAACATCATCGCTGCGATGTCGGTCAGCTACTCGTTTCATTGCCGCTTGTGTCTTTGCAAGTGTCTGCCATAATCCATCCCAGATGGCAGAGAAGTCGCGGCATTGAACGTCAACCATAGGAATGTTACTCTGGCGGTGTACTCCGGCTGGTGTGGCGGGAAGTTTTCCATGTACCACTTCGAGCGGCATATCCATCGAGTTTTACTGGCATTCCTGTGACGAAGTCCATGGAGATGTTGGTCCACTCTTCCGTCAGAATGGGGAGCGGTTGCACAAGCCTAGGTGGCCGTGTGGGAAGGGATTTTTGTCGCTGACATGCGGCGGAAGATTTGCAGAAGCTGGCCACGTCGGATTGCATCTCGTCCCACCAGTAGTGTTTCGCTAGCTTCTCCTGCGTTTTGTCCTCTCCAAAACTTCCACCTAGACCAGTGTCGTGGCATTCCTTGAGCATCATGCTGCTGAGTTCATCGCTTTGGGAAGGACCACCTGGCACGTGAATAATCACTGCAAATAGGATGCATCATACCAGAATTCTTCCTTGTCGTATCCGCCATGCTAGTCGTAGCCTCGTGTGAAAAACTGCTCAAGATACGGATTTCGCTATAGCTGTAGCGTTGCCGTTTTGGCCATCAGATCTGGTTGACGGTTGAGTGCATCTGGTAGGTTGATTTTGCTTGGCCGGTACTCAACATTGTAGTCGAACCCGGATTCGAGGAACTCTATCCATTGGGTTTGACGTTGACTGAGGTTCGGCTACATCTTCAAATACTCTTGCGCATGATGGTCATTGCGCACGACGCATCGGCGGCATTCAAGATAGCACCGCCATGTGTCAGATGCATGTACCACAGCCAAGATCTCTTTCTCTTGTACGGTGTAGTTGAGTTCTGGTCTTTGTGATTTTTGTGAAATACATGCCACCGGTTGTTCTTCGTTGCCGTGGTCTTGTAGCAGGACCGCGCCGATGGCTCGATCTAAGGCGTCCATAGCCATGATGTTGTCGACCGCCGGATCGCCTAATCATTGGGGTGGCTCCCAGATCATGGCGTTCCGCAAAGCGGTGAATGCTTCTTTTTTTTTTTTTCTGTCTCCCCACCGCCATTCATTTTATTTTCAAGTGAGGTCAGAGAGAGGTGCTCACACTCGAGCGTAATCCTGTACGAAGTGTTGGTAATAATTGCAAAACCCGAGGAAAAATCGAAAGTCTTGAACTTTGGTCAACGTCGGCCAATCAGTGACTTTTTCCAATTTTTTTTATCCATGGTGATCCGTTCGCCATTGACGACGTGACCCAAAGAATTGATGGAACGGCAACCAAAGTTGCACTTGGAGATTTTTCCAAAAAAATTCGCTTTGTAAAACTTTGAGAACGTTTTGGAGATGTCCATCATGCTCCTTCGGGGTGTGGCTGTAAACAAGGATGTCGTTGAGGTACAACACATCAAATTTGTCGAGGTACAGACGGAAGATGTTGTTCATCGCCGCTGTGAATGTTGCCAGGGTTTGTACAAGTCTGAACAGTATTAACATGAACCCATAATGCCCGCAGCGAGTTTGGAACACTGTTTTCTGAATGCCGGCCTCTGCCATGCGGATCTGATGACAAGAGTTGCCTAAGTCAATTTTGGTGAAAATCTGAGCCCCTCAGAGTTGGTTGAAGAATTTGCTGGCTCGGGGGAGAGGATAACGGTTCTTGATGGTAGCGTCATTCAACGCCTTATGGTCCATGCACATCGGCGGTTCAGCAACTTTCCTTTTCATGAACAGTATAGGTGTGGCGTACTGTGACGTGGATGGGGAGATGAACCCTTGACCAAGAATCTCGTTGAGTTGCCCTTTCATCTTGGTTAGCTCATGATCGCTCATCCATTAGGCCCCTTGAACTATGAATTGGCTGCCTTGTTTCAACTCGATGTGATGGTCGATGTCACGTTGAGGTGGTAGGATTTGTGGGAGTTCATTGGGGAAGACGTCCATAAATTCTTGATTTTTTTAGCTACTAAGCTAACCACCTCTGGCAAAGAAGCCGCAAAACCGAAAATCTCACAAATGTCTTTAGGCCTTCTTCGTTCGTTGACATGTACCCCAAACTTAATCAGGCATACACATCACCTTCAAGAGTACTAACGCCTTAGTATTACATCTCAAGAAGAGCTCAAGTCGTCAATACGCAAGAGAGCATCAAGCAAGGGTTGATTGATCAGCATGAAAAACAAGTTTTCTATAGCTGTCTGTCCAGTCCTAGAACTCAAAAGCACATTCCTGGGAAGTGGCCTGAACCAGCCACATCACCAATAGACTTGCACTGTGGGCTTGACACATAAGCATCCTAGTGTCAAGCTAACAGACCAACCATGTAGCGTCCAAGAAGCTACATGATTTCTTTCTTGGAAGCTTCTATAGCAAACAAGATGTGCATGGGGCCAGGATCAAACTCATAACCTCTCACTTGGCCAAATCAACAAAATGGCCAAGGTAACCACTCACCCACATGGTGTACTCACAGGTCATATCTCACATGAGACAAAGCATACTTGAGTTACACTACAATGGATATAGGGGTCATACCTCCACAAGGGGCAGATCATTCCTGATCCGTCCTACAACACTCAACAAGGGGCAAAATTATTAAACAAATCTCTCCCTTGCACCTTGCGTCAGTGACCATCATCATTCGTCATCACTTGCGTTGACCATGCCGATATCTTGCCTGCCCGCCTGGTGGAGATCCTTGTTCAGTGGCTTTGTAAGCAGGTGAGCTTGGTTCAGCTTGGTACCAACATACTCGAGCTCCACTGTTTGTTTGTAAACCAAATCTCGAGCATATTGGTAGCGGATCTCGATGTGCTTTGTGCGCCTGGACAGGACGGGATTCTTGGACATGTCAATTGCGCTCATGTTGTCAATCTTGATGACCGCCGCCGTTGCTTGTGGTGCCTTCTTCTCAAATAGCAAGCTTCGTAGCCACTACATCTCTTTACACACCTCAGCCAAGGTGATGTACTCAGCTTCAGCTATCGAAAGAGAGACACATTCCTTCTTGCGGGTTGTCCAACTGAGTGCACCTCCATTCAACATAGTCACGAAGCCGAAGGTAGATTTTCTGTCATCGATTTTTCCTCCCCAATCAGCGTCAGTGTAGCACATGAGACGGAGTGATGCGGATTGAGCGATGCCTCCAAACTGGAGCCCCACATGCCGCGTCCCCTGAAGGTAGCGCATGATGCGCTTCACGACCTGCCAGTGAAGTGGACCAAGATTGGCCACAAACCGGCTAACCTGCCCAACAGCATGGGCTATATCTGGTCGGGTTGTGACCATGGCATACATCAGACTACCCACTGCAGATTGATATGGGATGCCCAGCATGTCCGTTTTCTCCGCTTTGTTGGATGGGGACATGGAGGTGGAGAGTTTGCACTCCGAGCTCATGGGTGCACACCCATGAGCAGGCAGGTTTGCAACCTGCCATATTGAATCGTTTGAGGATAGAGTCGATGTATTTTGTCTGGTTCAGGCTGATGGTACCTGCTGCTCCATCGCGCTTGATGGCAATTCCAAGATAGAAGTCAAGGAGACCCATGTCCTTCACCTTGAATCTGCTACTGAGCTGTCCCTTGAGATCGTCTAACAGTTACGTTGAAGAAGAGCATATAATCAGGTCATCAACGTACAAGGCGACCAGCATAGTCCTTGTCACTCTCACGCACGTACATGCTAGGGTCATTGTCATAGTGCATAAAGGAATCCTTGGCCATGAACGTTTCCATCTCCTGATACCAAACTTGGCGCTTGTTTAAGCCCATAGAGCACCTTCACCAACTTGCATACCTTGTCCTTCGGAGCATCAACCCCTCCGGAACCTCCATCAGGACCTCCTTGTGAAGTTTGCCGTAAAGGAAGGCTGTCTTGACATCCATCTGGTGGACCTCCATGTTCTCGGCAGCAGCTATGGCGAGCATTGACCGGATAGAGGCGAACGTCACAACTGGAGCAAAGGTCTCATTGTACACTGCGTGAGGCCATTGGGAGAACCCCTCTGCTACCACCCGTGCCTTGTACTTGTCTATCTTGCCATCCTGTTTCCTTTTTACTTTCAACACCCACTTGGACCACACAACGTGAGCACCGGCAAGTCTTTCCACCAACACCCATGCCCAATTCTCCTCGATGGAGCTGAGTTCACTGCAAATTGCTTCGTCCCACTCCGCTTTGTCAAGCTGAGTGAGTACCTCTGCGACAGAATTTGGCTCCTCTTGAACCAAGAATGAATAGTTGAAGCCTGTCCATTCACCCCTATCTGCGTCGTAATGCTATCGAGGAACTTTGAGGCGGGAACTGCTCCTATTGGCTGGTACTGTCGATGTGGAGTCTGGAGGTCTGGTTCATCGTTGATGATGGGAGAGGCATCCTCCTCATATTAAGGAGGATCAGACTCGTCAGAATCAGAGTCTCATTCCTCCGAGTCATCTTCATGAGCTCCTCTCCTTGTTGCAGCACCCATCCCATGACATTGTGTTGGTGCTTCGTCTCCCTCCTCACGGAGAGTGAGCCACTCTCCCTGTTTTGGAGTGTCCTCAAGTTTGAGAAGCTCACCCTTTCTTGAAGACCTTTCGTGGAAATCCACATTTTTGCTACGGATGACTTTCTTGGCTCCTTGATCCCACAGTCGATAAGCTTTGTGGGCGGTGTCATAGCGGATTAACACACTTTTGTGCTCTTTCATCGATCCTTCCAGCACCCTTACTGGCGTGGACCTTGGCAAAGCCGGTGCAACCAAACACCTTGAGATGGGAGGCGTCCGGCTTCCTGCCTGACCATGCTTCTTGAGGCGTCTTTAGCTACTGTGTCTGCTTCTTCTTGCCTCTCCTTTGCAAAGCTACTGCAGGTGTGAAGTTCACAAGATAGATATCCGTACGTGCTACATCTACCCAGAACCTAGGACGCAGCTTGGCATCAAAGGGCATGCTCCTTGTCATGCCTAAGAGGATCTGGTTCATCCTCTCTATTATACCATTGCTTTGAGGTGAGTAGGGAGTAGTTTATGGAGTTCAATGCCCTGCAACTTGAGCCACTCCCGGCAGGCTTTGTACTCTCCCCCATTGTCTGTCCTGAATGCCTTCACCTTCTTTCCACTCTGTCGCTCAACCATAACAACAAAGGCTTGCAAGTTCTCCTTCACCTCACTTTTATTTTTGAGAAAGTACATCCAGACTTTGCGGCTATTGTCGTCGATGCATGTGAGGAAATATCTGCTGCCTCCATTTGACGATATACGAAAGGGACCACACACGTCAGAGTGGACAAGATCAAGAGGTGCAAGAGCACGCGTACCATTGCGCTTGAGGGGTTTCCTTTTCGCCTTTCCTTGAAGGCATGGCTCACACATGATCCCGGCTCCCTTTGCCTTATCACCTAGCTCCATCCCACACACTAGCTCCTGCTTTCCCATGAGCTCCAATGTGCAATGAGCCACCTGCCCAAAGCGCCTGTGCCACATGTTCTCGGAGGATGTGCAAAGGCTAGAATGAACAACCTCGGTGGTTGCACTTGCTTGCGGTTTCATTGCCGAATCATCTACAGCAAATGCTTCCGCTACTCCAACATGTCCTTCCTCATCTGAGTCTACATTGTTGTTCTTATCATCATCACTCTCGGCCAAAGATTTAGTCGTTGAAGTTGTCCTTTTCATCTACAAGACGTAGAGGCCATCAACGCGAGGAATCTGTGCGGCAACCTTCTTGACAAAGTAGGAGATGTTGATACCCTTGGTAGGGACTATCACCGCTTCCTTATCTGTAAAGACCACTGTCATGCCATGGTCAATTATCTTAGAGACGGAGAGCAGGTTGGTTGTGAAGGAGGGCTAGTAGACCTTCCCCTCTAGCTAGAGGTCAGAATCTCCACCGTTGACACCCACTGTGACCAGCTTGTGACCAATCCCCTCAGCTACCTCAACCTTGCCGTTGGCAACTATGAAGTTCTTGTTGCATGGAGAAAGAGAGATGAAGTCTCCCTTCTCGTATGTGGTGTGCTCGTTTGTGCCCGAGTCAAGGCCGTAGGCTCTTGGCCTGAGTATCGTCCTCCCTTTGTTGGAGGCACACTCAGCCATGAAGCTTGTGGGATCCTTCCCACCATTCCTCCCTCGCCATTCATCCCTGTCTCCTCCCTCTTTCTTGGGTTCACGGCAATCTCAAGCCCATTTTCCAGCCTTGCCACAGTTATGGTAGTTTCCTTGGCACTTTGAACCCCTTCCACTATGACTAGTGCTGTTGTTTCCCTTGTACCCATAGGAGGAGGTATTGCGAAAGGTGCTACTGCTCCGTGAGGTAAAGGTAGCCATGTTTGTTTCGCTGCTGCTACGACGCATGGCTTGATTTCGCACATAATCAGAGACAGTGGTGTAGGAAACTTGATCTTCAGTCCACCCTCCAATCACTGTTATCATGGGGCCCCAAATTTCCAGCAGCGTCATCAGAAAAGTCATGGCCTGCATATCGGATTTCAGGTCCCACCCCATGCCGGTGGCTTGTTGCAAGAGCGTCTTAAACTTCTGCATAAAGGCAAAGACATCCTCCCCTTCACCAAGCCTCAGGCTGATGAAGTTTTATAAAATGAAGAGACGGTTGGCAAGTGAGGAGTACTAAAACACCTTGCCGAGGTTGGCGTAAGCCGTGGCTACCACTGTACAACCGTTGATGCGTGAAAGGACTGAGGGTTGTATGGAGGACCCAAGAATGGCAAGAGCCTTCTTGTTGAGCTTGACCCATGCCACAAGGTTGGCACCCTCTTCCTTTGGTGCTGAGATAGTTCCGTTCAAATATCCTAGCAGATCTCTGTCATCCATAATGATCTCAAAGTGCCACTTCCACAGCGCAAACCCCTCTCAATCATACTTGAGGATGGGCGAATGGTTCTCTGGTTCCCCTGTCCCTGCCATCCCAACCACTTCAATTGCTACAGCTGTTGCACCTATTGTTTATGCTGATGTACCTGCCTTTGAGGCCGCTGTAGGCTGTTGGTGAGAAGAGGCAGTTGCTTCCCGTGTTCACGTTGGCTGTTGCAAGCAGATGTAGGCTGATATAGGCTGATGTCAAATCCCAAGGTAAAAAGGTGCAGATATGTTGCATCCCCCTCCTGCTGATGTTGACCTGCAAACAGAGAAATTGGGTGAGAGAGAAGGCGCTCTCACTGCTTGTGACCTAGCAGTTGCGTGCATGAAACGTCTCAAACCAGAGGAGTGGGCCCATGACCCTTTGTTAGCCACTGAGCTAACTACCTCTGGTAGAGAAGCCGCGAAAGCAAAAAGCTCACAAATGTTTTTAGGACTTCTTCCTTTGTTGACTTGTGTCATGCACCCCAAAATTAATCAGGCATACACAGCACCTTCAAGAGTACTAACGCCTTAGCATTACATCTCAAGAAGAGCTCAAGTCGTCAATACGCAAGAGAGCATCAAGCAAGGGCTGATTGATCAGCATGCAAGACAAGTCCTTTTATAGCTGTCTGTCCAGTCCTAGAACTCAAAAGCACATTCTTGGGAAGTGGCCTGAACCAGCCACATCACCAATAGACTTGCACTGTGGGTTTGACACATAAGCATCCTAGTGTCAAGCGGACTGATCAACCATGTAGCGTCCAAGAAGCTATAGACTTTCTTTCTTGGAAGCTTCTATAGCAAACAAGATGTGCATGGGGCCAGGATTGAATTCATGACCTCTCACTTGGCCAAATCAACAAAGTGGTCAAGGTAACCACTCACCCACATGGTGTACTCACATGTCATATCTCACATGAGACAGAGCATAGTTGAGTCACTCTACAATGGATCTAGGGGTCATACCTCCACAAGGGGCAGAACATTCCTGATCCGTCCTATAACATTGAACAAGGGGTAAAATCATTCAACAGAATTTGTGGTGCAAACTCTTTGGGTGCCACCGTAAACTTTGTTGATACCATTAAGGCCGATGAGGCTGATGAGGCTAGTGAGTCAGCTACTACGACTTCCGCTTCCTTCATTGGCTCGAAATGCATGAGCAATGCACGAGCTCCTTGTCGGATGTAGTGTTCAGCTGCGTTGATCGGTATTGGCTACACAGGTTCTCGCTTTTCAACTACCACGACGTCCTGTGCTGCTTCCACCTCTGTTGCTTTCGCTGTCATTTTCCGCCCCACGTGCGAAAGTTGTTGCTTGGCACTGTCGATTTCCATGTAGACTTTATTGCTGTTATATTCAACCTACGAATTGTGTCGGTGCATGATATCTCATCCGTGAATGATTTTGTGGACACTCATTGGACAGGACCTTTTGACCATTACATCTTGCAGATCTCCCACTTGTAGTTGTAGTGGTTCTTGGAGTCTCTGTATTTGGTATCTCCCATCGACTATTCTTCCTTGAAATATCCCTGGTCCGGTCTGCAAACCCAGCTTGGGAACCATGTCATTGCTTACAAAACTATGAGAAGCTCCTCCATCTAATAGTGGTGGTACGGTTCTGCGACTCTTGCAACTTTGGTAGTGTCATTAGTTGGTCATCTTCATATACCTCATCCAACTTTGCGATCTTAGAACCCCTCTACGGCATCGGAAGTAATTCAGATGGACATTATTTGGCGTAGATCGCTCCTCACGGACAAGAGTCGCACATTTCACTCCTACACTTTGACGTTTCTTGACTCATTTTTTGGCAAATTCTCCTCTTTTTTGGCCTGCTGCTTGCGTTAGCAGCTGTGAGCAACGTGCCTGAATTTTTTGCGGTTGTAGCAGGTGTGCGTATCTCTCTGATTGATAGCTTCCACTTCTATCGGAGTTGAGGAGTCTCCCGACTGGCTTTGTCCGTTCCCATGATGCTTGTGGTTGTGAGGTTGCCAGCCATAGGATTCTTTGATCCGAGCATTGTAGTCGATGCTATTGATCCTTCTGCTACTGCAATCATCTGTGATTGATCATTTTGGATGCCAAAAATGGAAATCCCTCGCCAGATGTCTCGCTTGAGGCCATTTTTGTAGAGAAAATAGAGCATGTTGGGAGGAATATCTGCACCAGTGATGATCTCGCAGAATCTCTGCGTGTACTCTACCACGTTGGACTTTTGACGAAGACATTGGAGCTTGTACCGAGAGTTAGACTTCTCATTCAGTTGTCTGAATTGTGTGAGCAATTCAAAGAAGGTTGTCCTGAATGCCAAAAATTGTGACTGCTCACCAGATATCTTGCTTGAGGCCGTTGTTGTAGTAGAAACACAGTTTAGCAGGGACGAGGTCAATACTAGTGATGATCTCGCAGAAAAACCGAGCGTACTCCACCATGCTAGACTGACAACACAGACGTTTGATTTTGTACTGTGCGTGAGACTTCTCGTTCTCCTTCCTAATTCCAGTGAGTGTTGTGCGTGCAAATTTGCTCCACGTCTCTGGTGGCATAAGAGAGCCGTGCCACGTCGAATTCATCCACTCGAGGGCTAGTACGCATACGGTCGATGAAGTGAGAGCATTTACTTACACGTACATCTATGTACTTACACGTACTTACACGTACTTACAACTGCTTACACATATTTACACGTACTTACACAGACTTACATTTGCTTACATGTGCTTACACATAACTACACATACTTCCATGTGCTTACACGTTCTTACACATAAGTACATACCCTTACACATGCTTACACGTACTGACACGTGCTTACACGTGCTTACATGTACTTACATGTGCTTACACGTACTTGTACATGCTTACGGTTACTTACACGTGCTTATACTTACTTACACGTACTTGTAAGTGCCTTTAATGGCCTTTATATCGGACCACCAATTCAAAGCTGTACTCGATAAAAGTGAGGCTGCGAGGTCAATTGTCTTTTTGTTGTTATTGACCCCAGCAGCGGTGAATTGTAGCTCCAAAATCTTCAATCACATCTTGACCTTCAATCCCTTGGATTTTGTGGAAACAAAAGACTGGGGACGTGCCGTTCAAACATGGGGCTTACTCGACAGTTGCAAACTTCTCTCGGTGATCATTGCTTTGCGCGCATGAGAGTTTTGAAGCTTCTCCATGGGCACGTTGATCTACTGGAGCAAATGGGTATTGAGGCTCTCGAGTCCGAACAATTTTTGGCACGGGTACTCATTGATTTATGCTTGTTGTCCGGTGCCTCCCATCGTGCTAGATTTTGAAATGATGGGCTATGATGGGGTTGGAGGGTTCACCGAGCTGAAAGGGTCCATCACCAGATTGGCCGTTGGGCTCGTTGGTGCTACGTCATTTACCGCAAACATTAACATTGCCGTTTGGTTCGCCGGGAGAACGCCATTGTTTGCGTGCTGCTGATCCGCCATCTTTGCAGTACTTGCCAGGAACTGTTGGTTATCATGGGATTTGCTCAATCCATTCACCGTTGTTATTGCAAAGTCTACGTTCTTCTCAATGGTGGAGATGCGATGAGGAATCATGTGAGGTAGTTGACGCATTGGTTGTCCATCCAGTGTTGCTGTGCTCTAATACCAAGTGTTTTGCTGAGCAAAACGTAGGTGGTTCATAGGCATGAGGTACGAGACAAAAGACGAGTGGAGTATTGGAGACAAATGGATAATTGGCATGAAACAATAAGTGTACTTCAGTGATAAGTGTCGAGTGAGTCGAGCACATGTATAAAATATCGAGGATGAGAATAAGGCAGATGTTAGGTCTTTGGTACTTGAGCCGAGCGAAGCGTGCGAGGCTGTAACGTGACTGGTTGTCACAAGAAGCTCCACCAAGAAATCGGGGACTTGGAGAATATCGAGGCGCTACTTTATACACGGCTAGCACTATCGAGAAGTCACCGAATAATATCGAAAAATTGATTTAGGTTACAATACCTCTCACAACCATACTAGAAGGTGGTGAAAGTTGTTAGAAACATCTGGAACAGTACACCGGATGCCGGAGTAGTTGGCCATAACACCCTCCTCCAAACGGCGTAAAAATCCTAAATTCATCATGTGATGGGTCATGACTGTACAGACAGAAATGTCCACTCGTGGAGTTTAGGAACTCTTGCATGTCAGGGACGCAACACAAAAGAATAGATTGACCATGTAACGTGGAGATACAGAGGTATTAGCAGTGATCAGCTCTGCATCTGCTATGCCTCCTTCGTCTAGGTCCCCTGGTCCCACCTGAGCCACGCGTGGTGTTGGCCGCGGCAAGGGGAGATGTAGGAAGAAGGGAAAGGGCATGAACCAGCAGCTGTCCAACGGCAGATCCTCCTGCAATAGCTCTCTTGTTTACCACAAATGTGGCCAACCGGGTCATAGCTAGTACACGTGCCCATCACCCATTAACGAGTCTCTTGTCACCAACGCCATGCGTCACGAGCATAAGTGGCGCCTTGGTACCGCTGCAGCCACCAACGCCAATCTTGTTGGTGCTTCCTCCGCATCCGCAACAGCCTCCTTCTCCACTGGCACTGCAACATCTATGAATCCTCCCATGCCTTTTGTCGGGCCTGTTGCCGCATGGACTCCATGTCCAATGTGGTCACCTCCACCATCACAGATCAGCTACACCTCAGCTCCTCCCTCTGGCATGACCACATCACATTGCCTCTTGACTCCTGGTCCCTCTTCTCATGAGCGCTAGCTGGAGTAGTTCATTGCGCATTACCTTGGAATACTCCCTTATCAGCCCCAGGGAAATATGAGTTGTGTGTCTAATACTAAGGAGGTCACAGACAATTGTCAGACTAAGACTACTCTCTACCGGGATTTCCCTGTGGATGACTGTTGTCTTCCTACTACCCTCTTGGGTGATGTTGTCTGGCTTGATGTTTGGCAGGCACGATTTGCATCTCAGTCTCATGCATAGCGCCTGTTGCCCACATCATCGAAGATGAGCCAGCGATTAGCGGAAGTTTGTCACAATGTGGCGGCCGTGCGAGAACAACCGATTTGATGGGTTGGAATTGGCCAATACCGCCATCATGTCCATCATTGCGAGGTGAAGCTTCGGGTATGCCTTTGTATGCTTCTCGTAGTACTTAAGCATATCGGTATTCTACTCCTTCACAGGCAATGATGACCACTTATCCAGCTCCTGCTCATGGGTTCCTTGTTCCTCCTAATCCGCTGCCCTTGGTGCTTGAGGCACAGTGAACATGTTTGCAAATCGTTTGGTCAATACCGCTTCGATGAGCTCTGTATTCTTTGTTGGAGGCCTCGGCCACATATGCCACCCTCCTTCTACAGCCTACATTTGCGCACAATGCACAAAGTCAGGGAAAACAGTCATTTTGGATAGAAATGGCGTCTTGACACCGAATTGGCAGTTTTGAAGAGCAAACCAAGATGTAAAAATGGTGACAGACTGCACTGCTTAGGCCAAGGGAGAAAAATGTTACCTGTGATAACCCTGCCCCATTGCCAGAGGCACCTGCAGCTGATTCAGAAGCTCCAGCAGCACCACCTGACGTAGCAGCCATGCCACCAGACGCAGTAGTACCGCCTGGTGTGCAAGCAGAATCTCCTGCTATGCCAGTAGCACTGGCAACAATGCCTGTAGCAAGTTGACTGCTCACCTGCTCACAGATTGTTCTTAAAAAAATGCAAGCACTGTTTTTTGCTACAGTTGTATTGAGAAAGTTCTCTGTTCATCAGCTCATAGAATAGTATTTAGACATTGACAATGGTATTTACAGAGCCCAAAAAACACAACATTCATCCACATTAACACAGAACATAGTTGAAGACAGTACACTGGGACCAATTATACGTACCTTGGATGACGATGCCGTTGATGCTCCTGTAGTAGAACCTGTTGTGTCACTCGCATTGCGGGCTTCCTCAACCTGCTAATGGTAGGGATGAAGCAATTCCAGAACACGAACGTGGCCGGTCAGTGACTTGAACCCCATAAGTATGTGTGCATGAGGGTAGTGTAGAAGGCGGAAGCACGGGTCCAGTGTAGTTGCCAACAGGTGGCGCTCGGTGCACAGCTTTGCGTACTTCTCCAACTTCTTCAGTGTGTCATCGCAGCCCTTCATCATGCCAACGAGTGTGAGCTCCTTGTTTTCAACATTCCCAGAATTGCCCTACCATTTGCTCTTCTTCTTCGCTGCTATTGCCTTCACGTGCCACTTCTGCAGCTTGACAAGTATTCTGTCGTAAAACGGGATCACCAGAGAGAGGATGGGGTACTTAATGCTATTGATGGTGTCTGTGTAGGACCTGAATTGCTCCAGGATGACAATGACGAGGGCTATGAGCTCAAAATCCTCAAGCAACACAGCCCCCTCTCTGCCGTACTCTTTCAGCCAGTCCCCTAGCAGCTACCGCAATGAGAAGATATGTACACACATGTTGAGCGTGGAGTTCCATTTCGTCTCGATATCTCATACTTCTTACCAGCAGCCGTCACATGAGAGATGAGAGATTGCTCCCTTGGGGTTGACCATTTGAAAAAGATGGTGATGGCCCGAGCCTTCGACACAATCTCCGCTACCTGTGGGAGGGAGATAAGATCCTGCACGGCGAGGTTCATGACGTGGCCGAGACAATGGATGCGTGCAGCTTTTTGCAGATATCAGCTGCAGTGGGATGATCCTGTTGCCCACCATGTTGTCGTTGGTGGACCCGTTTTCCATCATCAGGCACAAAATTCTCTCAAAGCCCCCAGTCTTTGAGTGCAGTGGAAAGTGCAAGGTACAAATTCGTGGCTGTTCAACTGACCGGGATTGCGAGGAACGACAGAGAGTATTTCTTCAACTTGTAGTCAATCACCCAATGGGCGGTGACGCCCAGGTACTTCATGTTGGCGTTTCTCTTCCAGAAGGAAGAGCAACACCAACATGAAGTACCTGAATTCCGAGTACTTGTCTTGTGATGCTAAAGTGTGTCACGATACTAGCACCATCGCGATTGCTGGTACATGGGTGGATTGGAGGGTAGAATGGAGAGGAGGGGACGTCGGGAGTGGAGGGGGGTGAGCCTTTGCCGGACCCCCTTCCCTCAACCTCTGATCCCTGGTGAGCCTTGTACTCGTGCCTCATTTAAGGGTGCACACTAATTCCTAGGAATTGCATTTTTGTATCGCGGGTACATGATTCATACCTGGTATCTTGATTCCAGTTTTGGGTTTCCAGAATCGCGTTGAAATTGGGTTACTATGGAACCCTGGGAGGGGAGGGGGATTGAGGGTGGATGCCAATAACACGTTTGCACCCGTTGGCTTGCGCCTTTTTCGGGGTTGTTTCTCACCATGGCTGGGAGCTGTACAAGATGGATGTAGAAATGTGTTCATCCGTGGCAGTTTAGAGGAGGAGATCTACATTGTCCAGCAACCAGAGTTTGACTTTGGTGACAAGGTCTCGTGCTTGGGCAAGACCTGAAGCAGTCATCCTGATGCTGGAACCAGGAGATCACTATCACATTGACACGTATTGGGTGCGTGTAGAGTAATGCCGGCCCACCTCCTTTCTGAAACGTACAACTCAAAGCTTCATTACCATCATGGTCTACATGGATGACCTCCTCATTGCGTCTCTTTTGATGGAGGTGGTGAAGGGGGCAAAGGCCTTCCTTCAAGCAACTACAAGATGGACCTTGATCATGGAGCTGTGTTTCTTAGGATGGAGATCGTACGTAGTCGTTAGCAGTGGAGACTCTTGCTTCATCACGCACGTTAGACGCGCGTTGTTGGGGAGCGGTTTGCTGGCCTCCTTGGTGTAGTTCCCACAGCCTCCACTCCCATCACACCTAATGAGCAGGATGTTCCAAAGGTGGATGATCACAGGTTGAGGGTGTGGATTGACATCCACACCCTCAACCTGTGAAAATCCCTTGGCCGTCAAGCAGGCTTTGTAGCGATCTAGTGTGCCATCAGGCTTGACCTTCTTGCAAAAGACCCACTTGGCCTGAACAACCTTCCGTCCAGGCGGGAGATCGACAAACTTATAGACATCGTGCTCACGAATGGCTCTCAACTGATCCTCAAGAATAGTACGTCATACCTGTGCATCATCATCCAAGAGTGCCTTTTTGTGCCTGAATCAGTTTCAATGTTGCAGGTGCCTAGAGAGCTGTGAGTGGCCAAAATGTATGCCTATTGACTCCATCTCACCATAACAAGATCAGCTTCGACATCGCAAGCAACTGAGCGGTCATGAGAGACCAACTCGTCAATGCCAGGGCACAACAAGTGCATCTCAGTGTAATCTGCCTCGACACTCAGGAGGAGTATCTTCGGGCTAGGCTCACCACTGTGAACATTGTGAGTCGGATGTCTGGAGGCCAACTCAGCAGTTTGCTGAGCCCTAAAGGCCAGTGGTCAGAGACAAACACCGGGCTTGCGGGAGTAGCCTGATGCTGAGCTGCTCACCTCGGGCTGAATTGCAAGGTATAGGGTTTTAGTCGCAGGGGAATTGGACTCATCAGAAAGAGGGACAGGTACAAGCTTGCATGCAGGGGAAGCACGTGTAGACACAGGGGTAAGTGTGACTTCACATGCTGTCACTGGCACGGGATCAGGTATGCCAGAGGGAACTGACATTGGGACGAGATCAAGTGTGCCACATGGGACTGAGGCTAGCACGGGATCAGGTGTGTCAGAGGGGACTGACATCGACACATTATCAGGTGTGCAAGAGACAACCGACAATGGTACATGATCAAGTGTTTGGGAGGGAAAGGATGAGGCTACTGGACCCAAAGCCAAGATGGTTGGATCGTCAACAGCGAAGACCGGACCACAAGTGAGGAGGCCCGGACGGATCCATCCGAAGGACTAGACTCTCCCATCCCTCGCAAAACCACACAGGTAGGAACGTGGTCTACAACCAGCAACAAAATGCTAGACAGGTCACGGTAGGTAAGATCCTCAAAGAAGAGAGCATCTCACGACACAACAATGCCCTGGCGAGCAATTCCAACAATTGCCAGGCCCTTGAAAATGGGGAAATGCCGAGGAGGACACATATGCGATGTCGAGGTGAGACGTTGGATCTTTGTTGGTCATTGGTATACCAGACGCAAGCGTAGAATTCCCATTCTTAAGCGTGATGGAGATCGGCATGATGACAGAAAAACAGCTTGTATGACGTGACATGTTCCAAAAGAGGATCATGCGGCAAGCGGTTTGAGACACGTGTCATATAAAAGAATTCCTCAAATGCAATGGACTCCGGAAGACCGCACTCAGGCGGTATGGTAGAGCTTCCATCCTCCACGAAGCGGTTCCAACGCTCAGACAGAGCGTTGGTGAATTAGAGGCGGAGAGCTGGTGAATAATGCCGTGTTCAACAAAGCAAGCATCCATCTTGCATGAGGACTTGCCAATATGATGCTAGTGTAACGTGTGAAGGGTGTCACAAGACGGGCGCTCAGCCATCACCAACGACATGGAGACCTCATCGGTCTTGTGGCAGAGGTTGTAGACCCACCGACTCCGGTTCACTACTTGTTGAGCGTGTCATCTTGCTTCCATTTCCAACAGACAATCGACTTGGCCCCAATGGCTTTACTTCCTGGGGGCAAGTGGACCCACTTGTACATAGCATGCTCATCGATAGCAGCCAGTTCCTCCTTGCAAGCAACGTCTCCCTAGGCAGCATTAGGTGCGGCCATGGCCTCACGGAGGCTCTATGGATTGGTTTTCCGCAGAGAAAGGGTGGCAGTCAACAGACCAGCAGTGCCAAGACCTGCTTGAGCATGCGACAACAAGATGAAGAGAGCACGTCGATGCTCCTGAGAAATCAGGGCATAACCCAGTACGGATCCAGATAAAATTCTGTTGTGACAGCGGCAAGGGCAGTTAGACCCAAGGCCTTTGTCCCTAGATCCCCCCTCACAACAGTGTGAGAAGGAAGCGTGGGACGGAAGGATAGCGCCCAGATGTAGCCAAATGATCATAGGCCGCACGCCTGACGGAGGTACTTGGGTGCGTGGACGAAGACAACCACTAGGAGTGCATGGGTATGTGAGACCAACACTAAAGGAGTGGATGTTCCGGGGTCGAGGAGGCAAGGACACAATGGGCTCCTCTACTGGAGTAACTGGAGAAGGAAAACTATCCGACTTGTGGACTAAGGTAGTAACCGGAATGACTACATCCGTTGCCCGGGTGGCGGAGTCCGCGGCCAAGGAAGTGGGCTCAATCACCTGGTCGGCACTGTCAGCGCCCAAAGAGGTGGACTAAGTCGCTTGGTTGGTAGTGTTTGCAGCCAAAGAGGTGGAGTCAAGTTGGTAGATAGTATCCTGAGGAAGAGACTTAGATGGGGAATCTGATACGGTGGAAATGTCTAGTGTGTGTGGAGGCGTAGGTGACTCGGTGGAACCAGGGACTCTGGACAATAGCGGACAGGGAGCGACATCGTGTACTGGTGTAGAATCTCCCCCACGTGATGGCGACGACAGGTTCTGGCACGAATCGGGTGAAAAAAGCTCCGAAAGAATACAACGTCATGTGACTCGATGATGCGATGCCGGATAGGTTCCCAGAACCTCCATGCCTTCGACTAATGAGACACCCAAGGAAAGGTACACAGTCAACCAGGGGGAGCCAACTTGCTGTCCTACTAGTCTTCTAGGAGCCAACACTGGTGACACAACCCTAGACGTGCGCAGGACGAAGATCTATGCACTGCCCACACCAATACTCGTAAGGAGTGACAGGATGGGATAAGGGACTATGAGGAACTCTGTTCCAAATCCAGGTCATGTACGACATGGCCTTGAAGAAGAAGCCCTCGGATAGGCCAGACTCAATGCGCATAGTGCGGACCGCATCAGCCATGATGCGGTTCCAGCACTCAAAGACACCATTCTGCTCAAGGATATAGGGAGCAAACGTCTCATGCCTGATGCCACGACTCCTGAGGGAAGCATCTACCTCCCCGATGAACTCACCACCTCGGTCCGAAAGGATGCAACAAAGGGGATGACCACACTTGCGCTCTGCGGCTAGAAGTCAATCACAAATCGTAGCCAATGCATCACTCTTCTGCCAGAGGTAGAACACCCATCAGAAGGGAGAGTAGTTTTGAGCGAGGGCAAGAACGTAACAACTATGCTTTGCAATAGAATGAATAGGTAAGAAACCCATGAGGTCAAGATAAGCTCAAGGGGATGGGATGCACAGGAAGATGAGATAGGACAAGATGGCCTGTGCATCTTGCCATGAGGGCAGTAGATGCATTCAATTTTGCAAGGCAAGTCAAACGTTGCTGGATCAAGGCCAAGGGAAGGCTGCGTGTGAAACATGCTTTGAATGACAGAGTTATGTACATGGCACAGGTGACGATGAAGGAGGTGAGTATGCTGCGGGGACATAGTGTTCGTGAAAAACACATACACCTTGTCCAAAGAGGGGGGTAAGGACATAGAGGACAAACAAGTGGCGTACCACAAGTCATCATGAGACTCTGCACACAACATCACACGACCAGATGGATGAAGGATGATTGTGCCAATGCCATAAGGGTGGAGAACATCCATGCTCATGCAGTCGAGAGCAATGATGGAAAGAAGGCTGAGCTCAAGGCCAGGCACATACAACACATCAGTGACGTATGCGTGGCAAGAAGGACCCCAAAAACGGACAGCACCAACACCAGGAACAGGAAGTACCTGACCGGATAGAGTCCAACCACTCTAAACATCTCTAATCAGGCCAAGCATTCTGAACACCTGTTGACAAGATGTCATGTGATGCACAATGCCAGAATCAATGATCCAGGTGCCATCAAGATTGCGGATAGATGCGGTAACGTTGCACTGAGAGACAAAGTGTGTCTGCCATTTATCAAGCCACATAACATCATCTAAAGAGGCAACTAAGAACACAAGGGTAATCCATGGGGGGATCACCGTAGAGAGCAGTCTCAGTCTGTCACCTGTCTTTGTCCTGCTGACTAGTAGACATATAACTCGTACTTCCCATGGGCTGACGAGGAGGGATGCCGAGGCACTATGCAATTCACTGCTCTAGCTAGCGCTTGCGAGAAGAGGTCCCGGGAGTCTGGATGTAGGGCAACGTGGCCATGCTCGAGGGAGGAGCTAAGGTGTAGCCTAGCTGCGATGGTGGGGGTGACCACGCTGGATAGAGAGTCCATGTAGCAACAGATCTGACAGAATGCACAAAGGGAGTCGGAGTTGTAGTCACAACTGTTGCAGTGCCGGTGGAGGAGACCGCTGCTGATGAAGTGGAAGAAGCGCCAACAGGAGAGGCGGTAGTAGCTGTAGCGGTACCAAGGCGCCGCTCACGCTCACGACGCATGGCACTGAGAACGCAAGACTCGTTAGTGGGTAGTGAGGATGTGTACCAGCATTGACCCGGCTGGTTGCACTTATGGAAGACTAGAGAGCTTCTACGGGAGGAGTTGCTGCCGGAAAACTGCTGAGTCTTGCCCTTTCCCTCCTTCCCTTGTCCCCCCTTGCCATGGCCAGCACCACGCATGGCTTTAGTGGCACCAGGAGCCCCATTTGACGAAGGAGAGGTAGAGCTGACTGCTGCTAATGCCTCTATGTCTCGATGCTGCAGACGAGTTTCCTGAATTTCCTCCTCCCAGTCCAAGAACTGGGAATAAAACCAGGACATTAGAGTGCCCTAGGACGTCATGGCCTCCAAGATCTCAAGGTCAAAGTCAAAGAGGATCTTTGCGTAGTCGGGATTTTTGCTGTGTTTTATGGTGAGAAGAGCGGCTAGCGGAGGCAGGCCGGCCTTGCCGAGCCAACGGAGAAGATCCTGTGCGCGGCACCAAGAGGCGGTGACGGACTCTGAGTCACCCATCTCGAGGTCGCTGAAACTCCTCAGAAGACTACTGACGACGACCTGGCCAGAGGGACGGTAGGGATGTGTGAGATTACTCCGAGCCTCACAAGGGTCATGGTCGATCGCTGATAAAGGGCTCGAGGTAAATGCCATCACTCTCTGGTGCAGCGAAGACGAGGACCCTAGCTATACGACATGCATCAAACAACTCATCGGGGATGGGAAGTCGTACTTCAGGGTGTAGTTGGGTCAAAGACCCTTACCCTGAGTCCATAAGCAAAGCAATAACTCCCAAGATTCAAACTGTCCTACCTCAAGGTATAATAATGGTGTGTCAAATTCCTTTGGCTTGCGCTAATCACTAGCTGTATTGCTAAAAAACCCTTGGACACTGGAGGTAGACTGCTGCTGTTTTTGCTGTTGCTGCTGAGCCACTGCCTGTAATGCAGCAGAGATTGTCAGACCAGGCTGGCCAGGGATAGGCGGCTGAGTGCACGTAACCGTCTAAGTAGACATTAATGTGGCTAGGAGGTTGTGCAAGTTGTCAACTTGCTGCCGAAGAGAGGCAACCGGGTTGGATGGCGGCGTTGCACTGACAGAGGTTGACTACGTTGCACAAGTAGAACCAGGACCAGCCATGGTATGGGGCGGTGTACGCCGTCTAGGACTGTCACCTACTGGGGGACGGCAAAAGCTGTCCAAAAAAATCACTAAGCACGTTTCAAGACTATGTGAAACAAGGAGGAAAAATGACCTTTTTGTTGTTGTTTTTTAAAAATAACCCCCACGTTATCAGTTATCCTGCTCGGAAAATCTCCTTATATGCCCAATTTGTTTTGATGACTTTGTAGCCGGCAGCCCGTCAAAGTTGCTCGGAAGCTTGCGTCACTTATGTGTAGCTTCTGCCACCACAGAAGGTACACCGAAGAGCAGTCACAGTGGAGCTCCCGCTGCCGCCAAGTGTACTACTGCTGGCGCTCACTAGGGGCTGCTGCTGCAGTTGCTGCTGCTATTGCTATTGCTACGTATGCTACTACTGCTACTGCTGTTGCTGCTACTGCTGCTGCGGCTGCTGCAGCTGGTGCTGCGGCTGCTGCTGCTGCTGTTGCTACTGCTACTAAGGCTTTGCTGCCACAATACTACATCTCTTGTAGCGAGCTACTCCAACGGTTGCGTGACTGCTCTTACTGCTTCTGCTTCTGCTGCACTCTGCTATTGATGCGCCCTACTGCTGCTGTCCCCCTGCTGTTCCTGACGCGTGGCAGACAACAAGTGAGAGTGTTTGATATCTTAACTTTTTTTCTCTGCCGGAATTTTGTCAATTTCCTTCTGTGGTGGGGGCTGATTCCACAATTGCTGACGTGGCTGCACCCAGCAAGGAGATTACGTTGGGTACATAAACTAAAGAGGAGGAGGAGGAGGTTAAGTAAAAAGAAACTGGGAAGTAGCAAGGACTCTTCCCTGTTGTGTGGTGGTGCCGTCGCCACATGCGTCGGCTCCACCATCAACGTTGTGCCACTTTGCGTTGGCTGCGTGACTGCCTACGCTACCACTGACTTGGGGTCAATGCCATGAGAATATTTCGGCAGCATTTTCCGCGTGTTGGGAGCATTTTTTAAGTCGTCACCAGGCAAGGCTAACTCTGCCAAGAAAAATCCAGCAGAGTTTCCCCTGCACTGGAGTGTATGGGGGTCCGCCAACATTGACTGGTACTTGTACGCCACTGCTATTGATCAGTCTGCTACATCTGCAATGCCATGGCATTGATGCCAAAAAGGAAAGGATGATGCTCTTGTCTGGACAAGTCAATTTTCTGCTGCCTCACGCACTTTGACTGAAGTGCAAGGCGTGCTGCGTCTAGACATAGCGCCTAAGCAGTGTTGGCTGCTCAATTGTGAGTGGGAAAAGTTGCACTCAAGACTTGGCACCAAAACTGCAGATGAAAGTGAGTAACAACTGAGTTGATAGCAAGAATGAGGTTTGGTGAGAGACCACTCTCACACTAACCTAGACACTCACCTCTGTGAGCCTTGTCAATCAGTCTACCAACCAATAAGGAAAATGCACTATTTTCTGGCCTGTGGGGTTTTCTTGGTGAGCCCTGCCAGAGGACCGACATCCCCAAACCTAGATGTTGTCTGTTTTTCCTGAAAACAGGACTATACCAAAACATGCGTGTTGCAAAGGGATTTGTGCAATCAAAATGAGCAAAAAAGGAGACATAGAAAAGTTATGGCTTCCTAAGCCTAGGGATGCAATATGTTGATATTGTGTACATAGCTTACTGTGACCTCTCGGCTCACGTTTATTGGTGTGTAGACTCTTGATGAGGCAGAGGGTATAGAAAACTAGGGGAGTAAATGCAAGTCCGGCAGGTGCTGAGCAGCTGCAACCTGCCACCGATGACACTTCCGTCTGCTCCATTGGTCGTCACCTCTCTCGTGGCTGCAGTGCACCCATCACTGTTGCAGAACACTCTGTTTTTGTCCTTGTTCGTTCTTGGCCCGGCATATCTAGGTGGCCTAGACTTGTACTGCACATGAACATGTGTTAGTTTTGACAGGCATAGGTTGGGAAAAAACTCGTCGTGGATACGTGTGCACTTGCAGGTTGCGAGTGGCATTGTGCCCTCATGTTCTAGCGAGCGCCGGCAAGCTCCAACTCGCCGGCCAATGGGTGGGCTCGACTAGCAAGCTCCACCCCATAGGAGTACTCACTCTTTTCCTCTCCCATTTTCACCACACACCACCATGCCTCCCATGGTCTCATTCCGTCCACACTACCGTGCTCTACGTAGGTGTGTGAGCGAAGAGGGTCAAGATGCTACAAGGAGCAGTCATCCATGACTCTCAGTGGCATGAGCACTGGTGGTTGCTATTGATGGAAATGGGTACACACTGCTACCATGTGGGAGATTCCATGTCTCTCAAGATAATGTGACATCCCCTCCTTCGCTCAGCGCCCGTCATTGCCAACATCTGCCGAGTCATATGCACGATGAATCGATTCGTACATGGAAGTGATTTCTGTTGGTTTGTGTGGCTTCCACCCGTCACGATCGATGCCGATGGATGACCCAAATACCCCACGTTGGTGGTATAGGGTAGAGCAGAGCATGACAACACGACGGGCCTTCGGAGTGTCCTGAGACTTCTCTAGCACCTACGACAGCGTTGGCAAGGTGCATTTGATGCGTTCCGATAGCCTTGTTGGCCTGTCGGGAGCTAGGAGAGTTTTCTCGGTGGGTTGAGACCCGTGCACCTGGTGCACTGTACCCGTGCGATGAAGAGACCCGGTGGCTGTAGTAGTGCTTATGATGTTCGGAAAGCCGTGCATGATTTCTTGACGCTGATTGCTAGATTTTCTAGCACTGCTCGTACTTTCTCGGTGGTCGGGACCCAGGCACTCAGAGAGTTGTTATGGTGCCTCAAAGAGACCACCGTTGATTGTTATTGTGGTGTGCACAGCGTGTTCTCCCTGTTGCCTCGTTTGGTTTCAGCGGGGGTGACGGGGCCCAATGCGGCTAGTTGCATGCGCCCCTACATAAGCCCATTGGGGGCTCAATTGTATTCCTCTCCTTGTTCTTTCATACTGTGTGTTCTGGACTTAGCCAATTTTTGCCGTTTTTCATAACACTCACTCACATAGCTCATGTTTGTTTTTGCATGGGCCTGCATGCCCTAAAAGTTTCCAACTTGGTATCAGAGTACAATGGGGCGTGTGAGCAGCAGAAGGAACAACAGTGGACAGAACGTTAAGAGAACACGCCACGTGGTGCCACACCGGCAGTAGCATGAGGGAGCGCAAAGAGACTACACATGAACGCCGCAGGGGCGATGATCTGCACACAAGAGCATTAGCGACTACGGTGGCAACAACAGCAACAACAGCAGACGTAGTAGTTGCGGCAGCTGTGGTACCATGCAACAGGAGCAGTGGTGGGAGAGGAGCCTCTCACAGCAATAGTACTAGTGGCGGCAGCAGCAGTTGCAGCGGCCAACGCTAGCATTTGCAACATCACCACAGACGGCAGGAACAACAGAAGTAGCATTTGCTGTGTAGGGCAGTAGTAGTAGCGCATCAACTGTTGCAGGAACGACGTCAGCAGTATAGCACATAATAATAGTAGCAGTATCAACCACTACAGTAGCAACGGTAGCAGCAGCAATGTGTAGTAGCGATGGTAGCAACAACATCGTGTAGAAGCAGAAACATTGACGACAACGGTAAGTTCCAACGACGACAGTAGCAAGCAGTAGCGGTGGTAATAGAAAGCAGCAGCAACAGCAGCAGCACACAGCACCAAGCAGCATTAGCAGAAGCAACAAGCAGTAGCAACAGCTGTCGTGCAGAGTAGTGGTAGCAACACCAGAAGCGGAAGCAACAGCAATAGAAGCAATCACATTAGTTGCACCTTCCGCTACAACGGCTGCTGCCAGAGCAAGGAGGACCTCTTAGCCCTCCTTTGAGGGCCCCCGCCCCCTCCACCCCCATTAGGGAGCCCCCTTCAAGGGGGCCCGTCGGCCACATTTGGCCCCCCCTTCTCAAGGGGGCCCTCCGCGGGTCCGGTCGAGCCCCTCCAAGGGGCCGCTCGGAGGGGCACGTCGGCCCTGTCGGCCCCATCGGCCGACAGAGGGAGAGAGGGATGGACCCTGTTGGCCTGAGGGTGAGTGTGTACCCTGGAGGGTCCCTAGCAGTGGCTGGTTCACACCACCAATTGTTTTTGGAGGGACTGAAACTGTAGAGGCAACTGGTTCCAAGGATGGCAGAAAACTGGTCAGAGACTGAGGCAATAGTTTTGGCCTCAATTGACAGGTAATTAACTCTTTTTCAAAGCTCACAAGTAGTGGCATTTTATAGCCACTGACCTAACCTTTCCAGAACACCAAAGGATGCCAGATTTGGAGCTTCCTAGCAGATTCTATGGCTTCTAGAGTGGCCCTTGATAGGCTATCATTTTTCCCACCGAGGAAGGCATCCCTTCCTTCCTCTAGAAGCTTCTGCCCCTTGCTAGATTCCTCAGCTTGCTTCTAGTAGGAAGGAAGGTATCCAGAAGACCAAGACACCCCTAGATGCCTTGTAGAATAAGTCACCCCTTCTAGAAGGTGTGCAACCTTCTTGGACCCTCACCTGGCCTTCTAGAAGCTCAAGGAGGAATTCTAGAGTTTGAGCTAGCTACCTTGCATCTATTTTTCACCTCCCTTGAGGCAGGGCACAAATTAATCTTGTGGGACTTGAACCCAGTCCCTTGCCTCTATAGGTGGACACCATTAACGACTAAGCCACCTTGGCTTGTCTTTTTGGTGTTCCTTTTTGGAGTCACTCTTGCCATGGTGAGGAGCATTACTCCAACAATCTCCCCCTTGTGCATCACCCGTGGCAGCAGTCCATGCTCAACCTGCAACTAAAGAGCCTTTCTCCTCATGGGAGATGAGCTCATACTTTATTGCTCCCTCCTGCTCAGCCCCATCTTTCTTGTGCAGTGCCTCCTTCACGCTCCTCTTGCGTGAAGAACACTTGTGTGAACCCAGTCCAGATGCCCTTGTCGGCATCGTATCTCTTTGTCTTTCTTCCCACACGGCTGCTCGTGCGGGGCTCTTGAGGCGGTTGTTCTTGTTGTTTCCTTTTGGCGCCATCCTTTCCAAGCGCCTGCTCCCCCTCTCTTGGAGACCTTGGAGACATCGGTCGACTCCCCGCCTCCACGTCCGTCTCCGGTGCTTCGGATTCCTCATCCGAACTGGTCGGAAGAAAATCTTCCGCTCGCCCATCTCTTAGGCGATGCTCTCTGGTTGGTGGTGATGCAAGGACGTCACCCTCATTCACGTCCTCAGGCGTCTCCCCCTCAAGGAGTGGCATCCACTCCCCCCTCTTGGAGAGACCTGCCTCCTTGTCTGTCCAACGGCTTTTCTCGTCGAACGTGACGTTGTAACTCCGCACAATCTGTTGCCTCCTTGGGCCAAAGAGCCGGTACGGCTTGCTTCCACTGTCACATCCAAGGAAGATACACCGGTGGCTTTGCGGTTCCAGCTTGCTTCGTCCCTCACCTGCATGCACCATCGCATGTGCAACACAACCAAATGTGCGTAAGTGACCCATTGCCGGCTTCCTTCACCTCTACACCTCTTGTGGTGTCTTCCACGCCTTGCTCTCCTTGTCCTTCAACGACGTCATCGGCATGAGATTCATGATGTACGCTGCTGTCCTTGTCGCCTCCGCCCAATACCATTGTGTAAGGCTGGCGTCGCTCAACATGGATCGCACCATGTTGAGGATTGTGCGATTCACTCTTTTTGCGACGCCATTTTGTTGTAGGGAGTGTGGAGTTGCTTTCTGCCACTCAATCCCCTTGCTCTTCATCCACCCAAGGCACCCCGCATATTCACCGCCATTGTCACTCCGGAAAGCCTTCACCTTCAACTCTGTTTGCCGTTCCACATCTGCCACAAAATCCTGCATGCACGCAAGGACCTCGCTCTTATGCTTCATTTGGTAGAGGTAGAGTTTCCGGCTGTGGTCATCGATGAAGGTGAGGAAGTAGCAAGCTCCACCAATGGAGCTCTTAAGCGGTCCACACACATCTGTGTGTACCATGGCCAGTTTCGCCGATGCACGCGTCCCCTTGGCCACAAACGGCTGCCGCGTTGATTTGTCAATGATGCATGGCTCACACACGGTCTCCTTGGTTCCATCAAGGCTGCTGATTTAGAGACCCCGCACCACTTCCCTCTTAGCCATCTCCTTCACTGTCGATGGAGAACTGTGGCAGAGTCGGCGGTGCCATAGGTCCAGGTCTCCTCCATCCTTCGTTGCAAGATTGGCGGCGTTGGACCCTACCCGGCTGCTGAGGATCTTTGCGCGTAGCAGGTACAAGTCTTCCTCCCTCTTGGCACGCGCAATCACCTCACCTTTGCCCTCCTTGCGGATGACGGCCTCCTTCTTTGTGAAGAGCACCTCAAGTCCCTTGTCGGTAAGGCGGCTGACGGAGAGCAGGTTTGCCCCAAAGTTGGGCATATGCAGGACATCGTGGATTGTGCTCGTGACAGGTTTGCCATCCACAATTGACTCAATGCGGACGTTACCCTCACCGGCGGCCACCTNCAAGATTGGCGGCGTTGGACCCTGCCCGGCTGCTGAGGATCTTTGCGTGTAGCAGGTACAAGTCTTCCTCCCTCTTGGCACGCGCAATCACCTCACCTTTGCCCTCCTTGCGGATGACGGCCTCCTTCTTTGTGAAGAGCACCTCAAGTCCCTTGTCGGTAAGGCGGCTGACGGAGAGCAGGTTTGCCCCAAAGTTGGGCATATGCAGGACATCGTGGATTGTGCTCGTGACAGGTTTGCCATCCACAATTGACTCAATGCGGACGTTACCCTCACCAGTGGCCACCTCTGTTTTTCCATTGGCCACCGTCATGCGTCTCTCCGAGGCGCCGTAGGTGACAAATGCCGTCCTCTTACATTGCATGTGGCGGCCTGATCCGGAGTCAATGACGGCAACTCCCAGATCCTTCAAGTTGGTGGAGTTACACGCCAGAAGGGCGTACTCATCTTTCTTCCCGTCCCACTGCGACCAATCTGTTTTCTTCTTGGGATAGTTGCGCGCGTAGTGGCCCTCCTTGCCGCAGTGGAAGCACTCCCCCTTCTTGTCACCCTTCTTGGTGCCCTGTTTGGCATCCTTCCACTTGTCGCCACGGCCTCCACTTTGAGGATGAACTGTGAAAGCTGAACTTGATGCCGCTGTACTCTCTCAATCACCACGTCGCATCCCCTCATTACGCACGTACTCAGCAACCTTCGGGTACTTCAGGTCGTTGGAAGGCCAGCCACCAAGGACTGTGATCATGGGACTCCAATTGTCTGGCAAGGCCAGAAGGAGGATGATAGCTTGCAACTGAGAGTCGACCTCCCAACCAGTGGCCACGCACTCCGCTGTGAGCGCCTCAAGCTACTGCATGATCTCCATGATGTTGTCGCCTTCGTTGGCTCAGAGGGTGACGAGCCGTTTGAAGATGAAGAGCTGATTTGCAAGGTTGCTTGACTGGTAGATGGAGCGGAGTTTTGACCATGCGTCTGCGGCCAAGGTGCATCCTTGGATGTGCCGAAGTTGTGGTGGGGATAACGCGGACACAAGGAGCGCCAACGCCTTTTTGTTGCTCTTCTTGTATGCCTCCTTCACCTCAGCCGTTGCAGTCTCCGGCGGAGCAGTCTCATCACCTTTTGCAAGCTCAACCAGTCCCTTGTCGTTGAGGAAGACCTCAAACTGCCACCTCCACAAGGCAAAGCATGTCCCATCAAACTTAAGGACAGCGCAGCTGCTCTCTTGCTCGCTGGTTGCCATGTCTTGCTGTTGGAAGCGTGAAATCAAGGTGGCTTTGAACACCTTAGAGGAGTGGGCCCATAATGCTTTGTTGGCCTGGGTGTGAGCACCCTGGAGGGTCTCTATCAGTGGCTGGTTCAAACCACCAACTCTTTTTGGAGAGAATGAAACTGTGGAGGCAGCTGGTTCCAAGGATGGCAGAAAACTGGTCAGAGACTGAGGCAATAGTTTTGGCCTCAATTGACTATGAATGAACACTTGATCAAGGCTCACAAGCAGTGGCATTTTATAACCACTGATCTTACCTTTCCAGAACACTAAAGCATGCCAGATTTGAAGCTTCCTAGCAGATTCTATGGCTTCTAGAGTATCTATTGGTAGGCTGTCCTTTTTCCCACCTAGGAAGGCATCCCTTCCCTCCTCTAGAAGCTTCTATCCCTTCCTAGATTCCTCAGCTTGCTTCTAGTAGGAGGGAAGGTGTCCAGAAGACCAAAACACCTCTAGATGCCTTGTAGGACAAGTCATCCCTTCTAGAAGATGTGCCACCTTCCTGGACCCTCACCTTGCCTTCAAGAAACTCAAGGAGGAATTCTAGAGTTTGAGCTAGCTTCCTCGCATCTATTTTTCACCTTCCTTGAGGCAAGACATAAATTCATCTTGTCGGATCTGAACCCAGGCCCTTGCCTCTATAGGTGGACACCATTAACCACTAAGCCACCTTGGCTTGTCTTTTTGGTGTTCCCTTTTGGAGTCACTCTTGTCATGGTGAGGAGCATTACTCCAACAGACCCCCCCCCTCTCACTCACTCACTTGCTCGCTCACTTTTTTCAGCGAACAAGCAAGGAGCAAGTGAGGGGCGACATGAAATCACCCCTCTTTTTTTAATCCCCCCTGCCAATCCTGACCTGCCCCCTTCCAGGGGGCAATCCAAGAACGGGTGACAGTCAAACCCGGGGTGAGAAGAGAAAAAGAGGGGGGGGTGGGGGGAGTAAAAAGGAAGGAAAAAGAAAACAAGGGGGGCGAGGATGTTGGTTTTTGCACATCTCTCATTGTGCTCTGTTGTGTCCTCCCGGCTTGTGTACATCGGCGTGCAGATGACTGACGGCGAGACGCGACGCTGTTGGAGTGTCATCCGGTGGAGCCGACGCACGCTGAGGTCTTCTCGCAGTTTGCTGGAGCCTCCTCTCTCAGGCGACGCGCTCAGCTCCATCGGCAGGCCTCCTCGGCGGTCGTGCTGCCGGCGGTCATTAACACCGCATTTGCTGCTTGCATGCGTCCAGCGCGTCCTATTGCGTCTGCGTCATCATGCACTGCCTAGGGTCCCAGTTGCATGTTGCACGGCCCTGTTCGGCAGCACAAACCATTGTGGGCATTATCTGGGTTTAGGCTGTCATAACTCATCGCTACTATTTTTCTAGCAGATTCTGACCGCACGGCTGCGTTCGCAGCGGTGGTGTTATGGTATGGTCCAGTTTTCAGGCAAAACGGACGACGCCCGGGTTTTGGGCTGTCGGCTGCCTGGCAGGCCTCACCAAGAAAACCTGCCAGCGTGAACTGAGCTATTTTCTGATTGGCTGTTGAACTGAGTAACACGCTCTACAGAGCTGGGGGGGGCCTAGAACTTGGAGGGGTCTCCCATTGTTGTTCATTCTTCATTCCTAATCAGTCACTTGCAGTTTTCAGCTGCTTTCTGGCGCTAACACTTGCGCGCGCATTTCTGAGTAACAAACCCAGAGCTTCCAGACTTAGACTCTAGAGCAGCAGACTGAGAGGGCAGCTGACTTAAGCAACGAGCGTGGAAGCCTGCACGCTGTATCAACAACGCTGCTGCCCCAACCTGCTACCTAGGCAATTCCTTATTGGTATCAGAGCCAGAGCGTAGCAGCAGCAGCAGAAGACTGACGAACAGGTGCCAGACAACGCCGGCGGACCCCCATACGCGCCAGTGCAGGAGAAATGCTGCCGGATTTTTTCCGACAGCATTGAACCGCCTGGTGGCAGCGTCAGATTTTTTCCCACGGCCACTGGGCCAGGGGATATGCTGCCGAAATTTTTTCGGCAGCACTGACCCCCACGCGTGACGCGAGGAGGTGAGCGGAAGGCGGCGTCTGACGTCTGCGGGCGACGACGCAAGCGGCGAACGTCACCCAGGTGCAGTGACTGGCACCGCCAACAGCAGCAGGCAGTAGCAGCAGCTCGCAGCAGCACGCAGCAGTAGCAGCTCGCGACAGCAGCAGCAGCAGCTTGCGGCAGCGGCACCAGCAGCGCGCAGCAGCGGCAGCAGCGCGCAGCAGCGGCAGCAGCGTGAAGCAGCAGCAGCTGCACGCAGCAGCTGCTCGCAGTAGCAGCCCGCAGCGGCAGCAGGCAGCAGCGGTAGCGGCAGCGGCAGCTGGCAGCGGCGGCAACGGCAGCAGCGAGCTGCAGGAGCGAGCTGCAGCAGCTCGCAGCAGCTGCAGCAGCTCGCAGTAGCTGCAACAGCGTGCAGCAGCAGCAGCGAGCTGCAGCAGCTGCTGCAGCGAGCTGCAGCAGCAGCCAGCAGCAGCAGCTGCCAGCCGCGGCTGCTGCTGCTCGCTGCTCGCAGCTAGCGAGCAGCGAGCAGCAGCCCGTGGCTGCCAGCGAGCAGCAGCTCGCTGCTGCCAGGCGAGCAGCAGCCCGCTGCTCGCTGCAAACAGTGGCCTGCTACCCGCTGACAAAGAGAAAAGAAGAAAAAACAAAAAAAAGGGCAACAGAAAAAAAAAATCCCCCACCCCCGCGGCTTGCTGCAGCAACCCGCTGCAGCAGCAAGCGGCTGCTGCAGCGCGCAGCAGCCGCAGCAGCGGGTTGCAGTAGCAGTACGCCGCTGCAGCAGCACACAGCCGCAACGGCGAGCTACAGCAGCCGCAGCAGCCGCAGCAGCTCGCAGCAACAGCAGCTGCGGCTGCAACTGTAGCAGCCACAACAACAGCAGCAGCAGCAAGCAAGCAGCAGCAGCAGCAACTGCAGTAGCGCCAGCAACCGCAACAGCAGCAACAGCAGCAGTAGCAGCGGCAGCGGCTGTAGCGGCATCAAGAGCAACACCAACATCAGCGGCCCCAACGTCCACCGCTGCTGACGTCAGCACTCCTCTACTGACGTCACTGCTGACGCCATCAACAAAAAAAAAAAGAAAAAAGAGAAAGGATAGAAAACGAGAGACACTGAGTAAATGGAGGGGAGTCCTGATGAGGGGTCCTCCTCTGGTGGGGGGACCCCTACCCCTCCCTTCTTGCAGCGACTGCTGCAGCAACAGCAGCAGCACCCGCCGCCGCTTCAGCAGCAGCAGCCGCCGCCGCTGCAGCAGCAGCAGCCGCCGCCGCCGCAGCAGGAACAGCAGCAGCCGCTGCCACTGTAGCAGCAACAGCAACTGCCACCGCCGCTGCAGCAGCAGCAGCAGCAGCCACTGCCACTGCGGCAGCAGCAACCGCCCCTACAGCAGCAACAGCGGCAGCCACCGCCGCTGTAGTAGCAGCAGCCACCGCTGCTGCAGCAGCAGCAGCAGCCACCCCTGCAGCAGCAGCAGCCGCCGCCCCTGCAGCAGCAGCAGCCACCGCCCCTGCAACAGCAGCAGCCGCCGCCCCTGCAGCAGCAGCAGCCGCCGCCCCTGCAGCAGCAACAGCCGCCACTACAGCAGCAGTAGCAGCCGCCGCCTTTGCAACAGCAGCAGCAGCAGCAGCAGCAGCAGCCCACTGGCAACATTGGCGGCCACTCTGACCCTCTCGCTGCTCTTCAGCAACAGCTTGCCGCCTTGACGCAGCAGCTTGCAGCGCTACAGCCGGTCGCTTCCCACAGTGCCACCAGTGCGCCGCTGTCCTTTATCCCCCCAGGGCATGCTAGCCCCGTTGTGTCCGCTGCCACGTACTACCTGGCACAGCAGCAGACTCAGCGCCAACGGCAGACAGTGACCTCCGTCCTTGGCCCCACTTTGGGTGCCGGCCGCAGGCAAAAGGACTTTGAGACACCTCCGCCGCCGCTTCAGAGCGGCGAGCAGTTCCGCAGCTGGGAGCTCAGCTTCCGGATCTGGGCGCAGGGTGA
>SZWC01013655.1:28326-46735 GCA_023375785.1 Penium margaritaceum | reverse complement strand
GGGGGGGGGGAATGGGTGGGAGACAACAGGGAGATTTGTTCCAGAGCTTTCTCGTCTGCTCTAGCCCTTCATACACATGAATACATACATCTGGGTCAGGGATGAATGGGATGCACCATCTGCAAACCTTGACGCAAACGCACAATCCGCAAACCTCAACACAAACCCACCATCTGCAAACCTCAACACAAACGCACCATCTGCAGATCTCCACAAAACTCGCCATCTGCAAGTCTCGACACAAACTTTACATATGCAAATCTCAAAACAAACGCGACACACGATCTGCAGATCTTAACACACCATCTGCAAATCTCGGCTTCCTGAAGTGCTCTCCACAAGGTGTGGTCGCGCTCGCACGTCGTAGATGATGGGCCACTCGATGCCAGGGATCATCAGGTGCGTGCCTTCTTGGTACACCTGGCGTGAGCAAGGGAGAGCAGACAGGAAACAAAGAAAAAGCAACTTCAGCAATGCCGCGTGGGGTGGGCATGAGAGCCCAACCTGCCACACAGAGACGCTGACTGGCTGGCTAGGGATGGGATTGGCCAGCATCAAGTGACATCACGGCAAATGGTGATGGCCTCTTTCTGATTGCCGATGGATATCTGAAGGAGACCAATGGCTTTGCACAATTGCCACGTGCAGTGGGCTACTGCCACTTCTTCGTTCAAATGTCTCATTACGAGTCATGGCAAAACATAGCAACAGATGGCAAGACATGGCAAGAAGCGGTGCTACAGTTGACAACCCCTTGTCCTTGTGCTGCGACGTGGAATGTGGAGGGCGTGCGGTGTCATACCATGCCATGCCATGCCAAATACGACAGCGCGGTTGATGCTGGTGAAGCACTTGACATGATTGAGAGTTGAAAGCATTCCACATTGAGAAGGCTGTCGTGGAGTTGAAGTTCTGCACAACATGAAAAATTCTCAACATGTATTCTGACATTGTGCACCGCATTCAAAATGGCCGATCACTTGCACCAACTGCAGTTTTGCGTGTACCCCTCTCGCACATAATCTCGTGTACATGTTTTGCAGCGAAACTTGAGTCACGCATCACAGAACGCACGGTGTCTTTGACGCCGGTGAAGCGGTTGAACATGATAGCGCGATGGCCACCCTCCACGTTGTACAGGCTGTTCACAGCGCCATACACAACGGCGCCGCCGATCAGCACCGCCCTCGCGATTGCTCCTCCCGGTCCCCCCGTGGGGACCTTCAGGTTGCGCACGTTGTTCAGATTCATCTTCGCGCGATGTGACAACAGTCCAAATCTTTTTGGGGTGAACGAACGGTCCTGACCTCCCAGAACTGGGCCTGAGAAGTGAATGGGGAGAGCACTTGAACTCGTTCGGTCGGATTCGGGAAATGGCTCCTCACCCCGCCTTTCAGCACCCAACTTCAGGGCAGGGCAGCAAGCGCCGCTGCTGCACCGGACAGCCTCTTCTTCCTCCTCTTCTTGATCCACCTCCTCCGCCCGCAAGCACTTTCGAAACGACGGAAAGAGTCGACTCCGCTGCGTCTGCGCGCACAGCAGGAATTGGCAGCGTGTGTGTTCCGGAGCCGGAGGTATCCACTCGCCAGATGTAAATGGTGAATGGACGACCAGACCAGCCTTGCACTCCCCGACTCCCTAGCGAGAGAGAAGAGGTGGCCTTGGAAGAGCTCTCGAGCAGAGGGTAGACCGTCGCTCTGCCCAGGCGAGGCGAGGGGGGGAGTCGTCTGGAAGGCACCATCGTCACGCAAACGCCACCTCCACCATAGACAACTAGTCGACAGCCGGAGGATGAGCTCGCCCGCAGGGAATGAAAAAGCCCGCCTCGAACCAATTTTTCAGAGCAAAATCATCCAAGCCCGCACATCCAGGCAAGAAGTAACCTATCCCATTCAGGGGATAGGTTACTAGTTGAGTAACAAGGAAAAAAATCTTGATTAGCTCGGATTTCAAGCAGTTTCAATCCTGAAATCGATTCCATCCACAAGTATCACGAATCCCTCAATGGAGGGAATTGTGATACTTGTAGGAGAGGTTTATGCAAGATTATTGTGGAGTTCAAGACTCCCCTTGCATTTACATACCACCAGCCAGGGTTGAAAATTAGTTCTTTTCTTATAAATTATCAAAATACGCATTCCACCAGTTCGAACTAATCACTCCTACTAATAGTTATGTACACCATTCACCATTCTTTGGGTTGCATCCTACAAATATCTAGACTAAATAGCTCTTGTTTCTGGTTTTCATGGGTGTAAAAATAAACATATAATTTCCCACGTGCTCCATGCGCAACATTAGATTGTGATGCATAGTAAGAACGCACGTTCAAACAAGAATATGGAGGCACATCTCTACGTCTGTGCACAATTGCAATTGAGATGAGTATCCATTTGAGACGCAATTCCATTGTGTGTACCACTCTTCACCATGGATTCCATTTTTTGCTAAAGAGGTGCACGCCGTGCACTTTTCCATCACATCAGAGAGATACACATGCACAATCATGAGGTTCTACACACAGTCATCGGCACCCTCAACCTCCACATCGTCTCTCGCCTCACTCCTCACATGCATGACAACGAGTTACCCGCACGCGAATGGCTACTCAAACATCGACAGTGTCATTCAGTAAGTCTCAATACCATGTCGCCAGTACACTGCGTGGCATCCTTTTTGTGTTGACTTTGAGGTCCACGCTACGCGACACTCAACCCGTTACCAGTGAGGAAATGTTCATTTACCTGCATTGTGTTTGCTCTGAAATGTCTCTCAACATGAGCTCATGGAGTGATTTCATGACGAAGCAACAACAATATCTTGAAGAACATCCAAAGATTTGTAAGGGCTGCGAGATCTAGCACCGGACGCCATTCATCAACCTCCTAACAACTACCCACAACCTCCTGCTTGGGAAGGCCAGTGTGACTTCCTGCTCGCCTTTTGGACTGCCTCAAAGCCCTGGAAATGATGCACATCCCATGTGTTTTCACATGTATCCAACTGCCTCTGTTGAATAGTAGGCATGAGTAAGCAACACGAAAGTTTCTTACAGTGTGCAACCCAATGATGTGGCAAACCCTTCGACGCGGTAATCAACATTGATGCGCCCATTCCAATGTTCAAAATTCAAATAAAAAAACTAACAAAAGGACAACAAACAGTTGTGTGCATCCACAGTGATCGGTAAAACATACAATTTTTCTGGGAAATTGGCAAACGGTCTGGGTGCTTAGCCCATTTCTTCTGAAAAAGGTCCATCTACTTCAACTAACAAGTCAGTTTCCTGATTCACACTGTTTTTCAAAAGACTGGTTAGGATGAGCCATGGAGAAATCAATTCTGCCTTAGCAACCATGTCGCAATCCAGACTGCTCGTAGACGACGTAGCCCTCCATACTCGCGACCTCTCACCTTGGCTAGTTGTGCCATCGCACCCATAACTTGGAACCAATTGGTTGATTTAGGACCTGGCCTGAGCAGCAGGTTCTAAACTCACAAACTCTCTCTAGATTGAGTGAAAGGGGGTTTATCCATGCGAGAGACCTCTAGCAGAGGAACGTTGCACGATTGGAGGTGTCCTCCAGTTTTTTTCCTCCACTGGAGAACCTTGTGGAAGTGGTTTGTGCAGGATGTGCCGGGAGTTTGAGTCTCTCCATGTGTTGAAAAAAAACCAGGCGGTCGTGCTACCACAAGTCTTGGCAGGTGCACGCGCCAAATGGACCCAAAATTCCCGGACGTTTATTAGGGGATGGCTTTGCTTTGGATCTGATTCTCAAACATTTCCGTGCATCCTTCATTTTTTTCCCTTGTCTTTCTCCATTTGGCAGCCAGATAATTGGATTTCCTCTCTTCATCAAGGGATCCCGGCTGATTGACGTTCAGCGACAAAAGTCGCTGACCGTCGATCATACGCATGCATTTGTATGTTTTTTTTGCTTGCGTGGCGATGCATTTTGCAATCCAGCCTGGATAGGAGTTGGAAAGCTAATTTCTTTTGGGCGACTGTGAAGGCGTGTCATGGGAATCTGAACTATTTCACCCAATGCAGAATGATCCCAACAATCTACCATAGAAGAAGATGTATGCCCATAGGCATTCTTCTGGCAAGATGCAGGAAAACTAATTTAGGAGGAGGATGGCCGCATGCCGAGGTAGAACCTACACATTGGAGTGATGAGACTATCTTTGGCATAACTCAATCTTCTCTATGATCCAATGTTACTCAACTTGGAATCTTCGTACGGAGCTTCGAGGTTGCACATCATGCAATCTTGTGTTGCTCTTTTGTGCTCAATGTCATCTGCATTTTGAAAGCATGGTGCCTGGAACCAACCTTACACGAAAAGTTTTTTTTTGTTTTGGTGTCATTGGAAAGATCCAACCTTTTATCATTGTTTAAATGTTTACTTCACATTGCTATGTTCTAGGGATTTAATTTGAGCCATCTTGGAGTGGGACAACCTCTCATTTTTTTTTATACATTTTCTTGCATTGCATTCTTCCCACCACAAAATATGTTTCCGAACAACCCAGTTTATTCAAACACACCTACACGTACTTGAATTAAGTCTTGAACCTCCTAACTCCTCAAGATTGACTTTCAATTTGGTAAGCAATAAGGTAGTGACATACAATGCTTCCCAATTCCATTGTCCTCTGGCCAGAAACCGCCTTGCATGTATCACAACATTACGTTTTTGTACATATCCATCCAATGCAACCAAATCTGTGGAAAGGAAGATGTGTGTGATCTTAACGATCATTCACTTGTTTTATCTGAGAGATTTAATCAATCACTTTGGAAACTTTCCATTTGCGTGCATAACTAGAGTCATGTACGAGGTGGATTTTGCGTAGATTACTTTAGGAACTCAATGGACTACCTGTGATCAGACATCCAGGAAAAGAGCAAGAAATGTTGCAAATTCACACCCGAAGTGGATCAAGGAAGAGTGAAAAAGGGGGGAAAACAGGACAAGCAAATCCAAGAAAAGTCGACATCTCTTCAAAGTTGACCAACTCGTTATTGAAGGAGTCGATTTTGAACCTTACTCTGGCAAATGAATGTGTGGACGGCATGAAAAAGGGTGCTACAGACCGGCACACCAATTTTTCTGAGAAGCTGCCATGGCACAGAAATGTGCAAAATCAACTAAGGACATAAAGAAGTGAGAAGATCAAAATCAATTCTCATCCCTTGCATGATGTAGCAAAGGTGAAAAAGAATAAAAAAGGGATCGTGCCATTAAGGCAAAAGGGCCTACCAAGTGACAAAGCAATGCAACATTTAGCACATTTTCCTCCAGAGATTTTTCATGGTAACATGTTGTGATACATCCTCATCCCTACTATGTATATTTGCTGCACCAGAATGGCTATTGTCCACGTCTCACATGCTTGCTTTTCCACTAAAGCCACTCCATGGTGTCCTTGTGCCAAATGCATGGTCCTTGATGAGCACACAAAAGGTCAACTCCAAGGTCCCAAGACCATAAGTGTGGCCTACACCTGGCGGCTGAACAGCTACCCGGGTGCATGTTGCAACTTCTTATCATGGACTACTGCTTCATCTCCTTCCATGCATCCGTTTGCTCTGCCATCTGCCCTAGACCAATCACTACCTGGCCCTGGACTCCAACGATGAGGGAATCTGGCAAACACACAAAGTCTCAAACTCCTCGTCCCTGGAAGTCCACTCTGTTTGCAATCTCCTCTCCTCCCCTAGTAGCTTGAGATCCCCCAATAAAACCATCGTGGTCCCTAAAGAATGCTACTCAATGATGTCTCGTTTTCATCCTAGTTGATGTGGTTGAATTCATGGCAGGTTTTGTTTTTTGTAAAATGCTTTGCAAAGCATTAAGAAATGATACAACTTTCCGTGATTAAACTCACCTATGTTGCCCCGCCTTTAGTGCCACATCACAAGGGTGGAGCTGAGGCTACTGAGACAAAGGGTGTGTAGGTGTTTCAGGGCTAGTCTAAAGCAACAGAAGGGCATGGAGCCAGAGTTTCACTACAAAAACCTACATGCAATCCTAGGGACAAGCACCTAGGGATGGCTTAAAGCAGGAGAGTAGCCCTTCAGACTCTTGGTCCCAAGCACCGACCTTCCAGCCAGCCCCTATCATTGCAAGGATGTGAACAATGCATGTCTCCTTTGCATCACATACAACCCCAACGGTGCTAATATGTGAAAAGTGGAGTCAATCATCACTACAAGGTCCTTTGATGCAGAGTGTACGAGGAGGAGAGGCCATTGAACACTGCTCTTGGAAACCCCCGCTCACGCCGCATAGATGACCTCATGGGCTGTGAGAAGGAAGGGGCAAACAATGGATCGCTACGCTTGGATGCACCACATATCCTTTTGGTCATTGGAATGACCAGAAGGAAGATTAAGATCTCAGGATTGCAAAGAAACTACTAACAAGCAGCTACGAGCGACACACCCACCTACGTTTTGTGAAAGCAACTACCCTTTCAGGTTCTCATTGTCCTTCTTTAGGAGAGAGCTTCTTGCCAAGACCTTCCCTGTTGGAAGTGCTAGTGTACAACCCTCCTCTACGAAGCGAACCATGACCTGAGCACGAAACCACTTGTTGGTTTTTGCGCATCTCTCACTGTGCTCTGTTGTGTCCTCCCAGCTTGTGTACATCGGGGTACAGATGACTGACGATGGATTTGATGCTGTTGGAGTGTCGTCCGGTGGAGCCGACGCACGCTGAGGCCTACTCATAGTTTGCTGGAGCCTCTTCCCTCTGGCGAGGTGCTCACCTCCATCGGCAGGCCTCCTCGGCTGTCGGGCCACCGGCGGTCACTGCCATCGCAGATGCTGTCTGCATGCATCTAGCACTGGATCTCACTGTACCATTGCTTCTGCTGCGTCATGCTCTGCCTAGGGTCTGTGTCTCATGTTGTGTGGCACTATTTGGCATCATGGACCATCGTAGGCACTGGCTGGGTTTGGGTAACCATAACTCTTTGATGCTAGTTTTCTAGCTGTTTATGACCACACGACTGCGTTCACAGCGTCGATATTATGGTATGGTCTAGTTTTCAGGCAAATTGGACGGCGCCCGGGTTTTGGGTTGTCGGCCGTCTGGCAGGGCTCACCGAGAAACCCCTGCTTGTTAGAAAATAGGTCTAGGTCTATTTTCTGATTGGCTGATTAGCTGAGTAATAAGCTCTACAGAGCTGGTGGGGGAGATAGAACTTGGAGGGGACTCCAATTGTTGCTTATTCTTCATTCCTAATCAGTCACTTTCAGTTTTCAGCTGCTTTCTGGCACTAACACTGGCGCGCATGTTTTTGAGTAACAAACCTAGAGCATCCAAACTGAGACTCTAGAGAGGTAGATCGAGGGGGCACCAGGCTAAGCAACGAGCGTGGGAGCCCGCACGCTGCATCAATAACATTGCTGCCCCAACATGCTGCCTAGCATTTCTAGCCTGGTATCAGAGCGAGAGCGTAGCAGCAGGAGCAGAAGACTGGCAAACAGGTGCCAGACAATGCCGGCAGACCCCCATACGTGCCAGTGCAGGGGAAATACTGCCGGATATTTTCACGCACCATTGACCCGCCTGGTGGCGTCGTCATACTTTTTCCCATTGGCCACTGGGCCAGGGGAAATGCTGCCGGATTTTTCCGGTAGCACTCATCCCCACGCGCGACGCGAGGAGGTGAGCGGCAGGCCACGTACGACACCTATCGGCGACAACGTACGCGGCAACGTCACCCATGTGCAGTGACTGGCAGCAACAAGCAGCAATGATAGCCTGTAGCAGCAGTAGCGACTGGCAACAGCAGTGAGTAGTGGCGGCAATAGCCTGTAGCACCTACGCGTAGCAGCAACAACCGGTAGCATCAGTAGCACGCAGTAGTTCGCAATAGCAGCAGCGCACAGCAGCAAGCAACAACAAGCAGCAGCAGCAGCCAGTAGCAGCAGCTCGCACCAGTAATAGGAGCGTAAGTGAGTAGTAGCAACAAGAGCAAGTAGATGCAGCAACAGGCTGCAACACCTGCAACAGCAAGCAGTAGTAGCAACCGGCTGCAGTAATAGCATCAACGAGCAGCAGTCGACAATAGCTAGCAACAGCCGGCAGTAGCCAGCAGCATTTGCAACTGTTTGGAGCACGTTGCTCATCGTGAGCGACAGGCTACAAGTAGTGAGCCTGCTGCTCGCAGCAAGTAGCGGACTGCTGGTAGCGAGCAGCGAGCTTGCTGCTCCAGACTATTGCTCAAAGCGAGCTGTGAAGCTCTCTACGACAAAAAAAAGAGAAGAAAAGGAAGGAAAAACAGTCCCCCACCCCACTAGCAATCTTGTCGCGGCTGCAGCAGCCGCCATAATTGCTGTTGCAGCCACAACAGTCGCAACAGCACAAAGCAGCTCAGTAGTAGCAGCAACACCAGTTGCTTCTACAACAACACCTGCAACAAGAGGAACACCAGTTTCTGCTACAACATTAGTAGCTACTATTGCAATAGTAGTAGTTTCTACTACAATAGAAACCATAGTAGTAGCAGCAGTAGTAGCTACAGCAACAGCATCTGCAACGGTCGCAGCAGCCACAACTGCACCAACAACCAAAGCAACAGCAACAGCAGCCATAGCAGCTGCTGCAACAGTAGATCAGATCAAGTAGCAGTAGCAGCAACGGCACCAGTAGTAGCTGTAATTATAGCAAGCGCTACAGTCACACAATAGCGGCTCCAAGAACCGCCGCTGTTGACATCAAGTCTTTCGCTAATGTCACGATTGACGTCAATGCTGATGTCATCAACATAGGAGAAGAAAACGAGAGGGGGGGAAGAAACTAGCAGTGTTATAGATAACGCAACAATAGCTGTTGACATCAGCTGTTATTAGCTGATGCCACTACTTGTTAATTCTCTCTTGTATATATTGTGCCTTTGTTATGGCCATGAGTGTGCAGGGCCTGCTGACGCACAGAGTGGAGGCAACGCACAATGAGCGCATGTCCCATCACAGGCTTGGTGATATCTCTGTCAATCCACACGTGCTCGCCTTCCTTCTCGCAGTAGCGCCCCAACTCCACCCACTTCGTGATGGATCTTTGCACTCTTACCCTTGTATGATCTAGACAAGAATTGCTCTTAATGCTGATGCTTGTGCCCGAACACCTAGAAAGGGACTCAAAGTCAATAGTGGCCATGAGGGACTCGCATGGTTTTTGCACAAACCGGAAACCGGCCCAGAGCCGGATTTAGGGTTGTGTGTGGTATTTCCGCACATGAACCAAAGCATGTGCTGGCGAGCGGAGCTCGCCGGCCGAAATGTGGGCTCGATCAGCGAGTCCCATCCCGTAGGACTCTTGTGCGAGGACTTCGAGGAGTTAGTGCCACGGCTTGCCATGGCTCTCCGTTCCCCAATCCTAACTCCCTCAAACGAACATCGTTTTCCCTCAAACAAAGTGCATTAGAGGCGTTGAGTTTCCCATATGGTATCAGAGTTATAATCACAGGGCGTGGTGAACGCTAGCGAGAGAAAACAGCCAAATCGAGCGGCGGCACGTCAAACGGCACTGGACGTTGTNAGGCTGCCTTGCCCCTCGCGGGGTCGAGCATAGCCAGAGAGCCGCACCGGAGGGGTGGGCGACGTCCCACCAAGAGATCCACCCGCCTTCGAAGGACCGCGCAAGGCGACGCAACCAAGGAGAAGGGGGGAGGAGGCATCAGCCACGGTCCAACCCCTCTCCAAAGGCATCAGCGTGCAGCTGACCCTCACTAACACTAGGGGATAGGACGGTCTTAGGAACGCCGACCTTGTTGCTCCAAGGCTCACTTTGCGCTCACCATGAGCGCCGCCGCATCGGTGCATGGAGGTAGTGCCGCCCCTGGCGCCAACCAAGCAGCTGGCACTACCAGCACTGTCACTTGGGAGGAACTTGACAAGGTCATGGCGCACAAGGGTTTGACGCCGCTGCCACAAGGTGCGCAGGACTTTCTTGTGTGGAAGGACATCTTCCTCGCGTGGACGACGGAACACGGCCTGGAGGAGCTCTACCTCTCTCCTCCAGCTGAAAATGTAGATGAGCGCGTCCTTCTTCGCACTTTCAACGTCCTTGTGCGCGCCCTCCCCAACAACCGAGCGTACTCTATCCACCATCTGCACTTTGGGAACATGGGAGAAGATCCCGAAAACCCGCGTAGTGGTGCACCCTGTCCATACAAGGCATGGGAGCACCTCGCCACCCGCCAGGAGGAGAGGGGGGATGGCATCGGTCATCTCTTTGCGCGACCGGCTGTGGCAGCTGAACCCCAAGCCAGGGGCCCCGATAACGAAGTACTGGGACGCCGCGATGGATCTCCGATGTCGGATCTTGGGGCTCGGTGCTCCATGCACTGTGCAAGAGTGGCTGGACCCCGTCCTTCTCCACCAGGGCTAGCCGAATAAGGACTTTCATCGCAGTCTCCTACGACGACTTTGGGTCTCCGACATCAAAAGTCTTGATCTGGCGGAGGTGTTTGAGGAGCTGCGTCACCACAAGGATAAAACTCGTACAGTTCTGCTAGCAAAGAGCAAAGAACTGTCCACGCTCACCGCACCATGACACTGATACCCCCAATTTTGCCGCGCACTGTTCTGCTTCCGCACTTTTCCATTCCGCGTCTGGTCAGCTCCGCAACTCCGCTGTTCCGCGGTTCCGGGCAGCATCCGCTTGCTCCTCCTCCGCTACTTCTCCTGGTCTTCCACGGATACTTCACACCCTCTGGGTCCCGCTCATGGGTAGTGCTCTGCGGCTCACTCCTTGCCGACACGAGAGTCTGCCACCTCGTGGCCTCTGACTCCTACGCCCGCAGAACCCCGTTCCGTGGCCGTGCGCAAGGCCGCGGAGTCGCCGGCAGCACCCTTCACCCAAGTTGCGTCCCTGGTGGTGACAATTCTTAGCGGAATCCTTGTTGGACCCAGGACTGGGAGCGGATCGAGCAGCTAGCTCCACACACACTCGGAGGGGAAGTATTCGTCCCCCGCGGAATGCCTCCACGGAGAGCAACCTAAGGGCTCCTTAAACAGCTGCGGATCTCAGAAGGGGAAGCGGGAGTGTGAACCAAACTGACACTTGCACGGATTAATGAGACAGAAGGCAGCAATCAGATTCTGAACAAGTCAGGACTTCATAACTGGGAACCAGGCTTGTATCAAGTCAGATTGCACAAAGGGTCATACAAAGGGTCAGCTTACTTGGTCCATCCCAGTTCCTCCACTAAACCACTACTTTATATTCACCAAACCTAGCTTTCTAAGTTTCCTCCTACCACACTCTTTCCCCTATTCTCGGACTCCGCGCGGTGCGTTACGCGCACCGCGGGTCTCGTCCTTGAACACACACACACACCTGACCACTACATTTCTCTGCTCTACTACTACTTCTTCCTCTACTCCGCGGCTTGGTTGCACGCGGTTTTGTATTCTTCCTTGAATCTTNTTTCCCCTATTCTCGGACTCCGCGCGGTGCGTTACGCGCACCGCGGGTCTCGTCCTTGAACACACACACACACACCTGACCACTACATTTCTCTGCTCTACTACTACTTCTTCCTCTACTCCGCGGCTTGGTTGCACGCGGTTTTGTATTCTTCCTTGAATCTTCGTCTTCACGCGATGCGTCCTCCCGGTCCTCCTCCTTGATTACCGCTGCCCACTCTGAGCTCTCATTCATCGAGCTCCTTCCTGACATCTGGTTCTGCCGTCGTGTGTTTTTGCACGTCCGACGCTCCCACTTCTCCGCGGCTCGATCCATGTTCTCCTCCCACCGCGGGTTCTTTCCCTGCTGTCCCGCTCGTTTTGGCTTCTCCGCGGCCATTGCTTCCCTCAGCCATAGAAAGATCATCGTTAATTCCTGCTTCTTGGCGGCAACTTTTCCCGCCTCTTTTCCTTCACCGCTGCTGGATTCCGCGCCACCCCACGCTCTTATCGCAAACTTTTTGTTAAAGCCAGCATATCTTGCGCGNTTCTCCGCGGCTCGATCCATGTTCTCCTCCCACCGCGGGTTCTTTCCCTGCTGTCCCGCTCGTTTTGGCTTCTCCGCGGCCATTGCTTCCCTCAGCCGTAGAAAGATCATCGTTAATTCCTGCTTCTTGGCGGCAACTTTTCCCGCCTCTTTTCCTTCACCGCTGCTGGATTCCGCGCCACCCCACGCTCTTATCGCAAACTTTTTGTTAAAGCCAGCATATCTTGCGCGTTCTCCACTGCTCCGCGGCCTCCCCTTAATCCTCCTCCATGGTTCTCTACTCGCGGACGCCACGTTCCGCGGATTTGTGGGTTGCGGCGATTTTCCCTTCGCGGATCCATCTTCTCCTCAGCGGAGATGCGTTGGATTCCCGCTTGACACTGATGCCCCCAACCCCCCCTTTTCAAGACTCTGCCCCATAGTCTCCTTAGCGCAACAGGCGTGTGAACTTTCGTTGGGGACCCGGCCGCTGCCGTCGCTGACAAGGGTGGCAATACGTCTGCACCTCTCCGCCTTCCCGTTGATATCTTGCGGAGCACTCCTGATGTACATACAGTTTGCATCCTTCGCACCTGGCTCTTGCAGTGATGTCCTCCGTACCCAGTCTCCTTTTGCAAGTGGCGCAATGCGGAATACGTTCATACGTCCTACAACTGGTGCAGCGGTACACCATCTGCCCCTCCTCATTCCTTCCCACCTCTATGGCACACTGCGCGTGGGCCTATCCTCCGCAGTGCTCACAGTGGCATGCCGTCCCTGTGACAATCCCCAAGCATCCGTCTCCGCAACAATGCAGCCCAAAGTTTTCCGCACCCCAATCTTCTTTTCTGGGCTGAGCCAAGCATTGGCGGCATGTCCACACTCCTTCCTTACCCCTCTTGCCGCATTTCTGGTGGCACATCTTCAGGCACATGCCACATCCTTTGCCGAACTCCGCCATCCCCTCCCGGCAGGCGGCGCATGCAGGTTCTCGGGTCTCCGTGATGAAGCTGAGGTAGCAGTCTGTCTCAAGGAGCTCATTGCCCACGCATTGGTGACATCGGCCCTTCCAAACAGAGCTGCCCGCTACCAGGCATTCGCGGTGCGCAGACCTCGTGCAGAAAACACATCTTTCCCCGTCCTGCACCGTTTTTAGGCATGTCGGACATGCCGCGGATTGGTGCCCTTCCATTCCCGGTCCCTCCTCTTCCTCCGATTCTTCCTCTTCTTCTTCCTCATTCACTCGCGGTGCCCTGCGAACGCCTCGTTGCTTCTCGACCTCCTTCCTGCACCTCCTGCATACCGCAGCCCCGCTTCGCCCACCGCGCCCATCACGAGGTGGTGCCAGGCAACCAGTGCAGATCTTACGGAGGCATCCGCCACAGTCCTGCACTGCCACTCCCCACCACTAGCCGCATTGAGCGCATTTCTTTTCCTCCAGTTCCTTCCTCCTTCTTTCCTCTGCCGCGACCCGTCCCTCTGCCTGCCACTGCCTCATCGTGGCTCCGGAAACGGAGCGCGGACCTCTCCTTCGCTTTGGGGGCCCTTCCTCTTCTTCCTCCTCTTCCTCCTCCTCCTCCTCTTCTGGGTCCCACCTCCCGCGGGGTGGTGCTCTCCCAGCGCCGAGTCCTGCTCCCTCTTCCTCATCCTTTTTCCTCGTGGCCTCCCGTTTAGCAGCCTCCTTCAGACACCGCAGGCAGGTGCGATTTCGTCCGATGCAAGTCTTGGAGGCTCTGCCGGCGTACTGATGCGCTGGATTCCTGCACACCCGGCACACCACCTTTAGGAGTAGTTCAGCAGGGAGATCTTCTCCACACCACACGCACGGGCCAGTGTAGTCGGCCAGGGCCTTAGGGCTCATCGGCGCCCTCGTCTGCGGTGGTGCTTTTTGTGGTTGCTGCTGGGATACTCTCGATGGGGTCCGCTCGGGTTGTGGCTCGAGCCTACCTTCAGACTCCTCCTTTCTCCGGTCCTGCTGCTCTCTCTGCTCCTACCGTCTCTCCTCCTGTTGCTCCTGCTGTTGCTCCCGCCGTAGCATCTTGCGTTGTTGTTCCTTCCTCACCTCGTCCGCTGCCAGTTCACGGACATCGGACTCCTCTTCCTCAATCTCCTCTAGTTCCTAGCTCCATTCTTGCTCTTGCTGCAACACGTGCCTTTCGCTGGTTCCTGGTTCCTCAGCTCTCCATCCCCGCAAGCCCTTCTGCTGTCCCAGAGGCGGCATGCCACCTCCCGTCCCGGGGATGTGCATTTGCCATGCTGGTGGCAGCAGCACAAANCTTGCGTTGTTGTTCCTTCCTCACCTCGTCCGCTGCCAGTTCACGGACATCGGACTCCTCTTCCTCAATCTCCTCTAGTTCCTAGCTCCATTCTTGCTCTTGCTGCAACACGTGCCTTTCGCTGGTTCCTGGTTCCTCAGCTCTCCATCCCCGCAAGCCCTTCTGCTGTCCCAGAGGCGGCAGGCCACCTCCCGTCCCGAGGATGTGCATTTGCCATGCTGGTGGCAGCAGCACAAATTCCCTGGCCGGGTAACTGCGGTCACTAAACCCTTCCGGTCCTTCCAGCCATACTTACCCCGCTTCAACGCTAGCCACGCGGTACACCTCCCACGGCTCCCGTGCCTCTCGTCCCGCACTGGGGAAGGGGCGGAGATACACCAAGTGGCCCTCCTTGATGGGCCCATGGTTCAGCCGTCGGTTGGCCGCATCACATCCGCGCCAGGCTGCAACGGAGCCCCTCAACCGCGCCTCTGCCCGCATGGCCTTGGTCCTTTCACAGCGCTCGCGGAACCATTATGCGACCTCCTTGTCCTTCTCCTCCTCAGAGAGCTTCTCTTGCTCCTCCGGAGCAAGTGGTAGCCTTAGCGGCTTCTAGGGCATGCCCATCGTCGCCCGCGGTGGTTGTCCGAAGAGTAGCATGTGGGGTGAGAATGAGATTGCTCGGCTGGGTGTTGTGTTTATGAAGTGCGCTCTCTTCCTCAGTTTCTCAGTCCAGCTGCTGCCCTCTGCGGTGGCCACTGCTCGCTCCAGTATTTCATGCACTCGCTCCACTTGCCCTTGGGACTCTGGCCGGTACCGCCCAGAGTGTACATGGCGGACCCCCCACTCCTCCAGCTCCTCTCTGAAGGCCCCCATAAACTCTGTGCCGTTGTCGCTATGCACCACGCTGCACCCACCAAAACGGTAAAAGATTTCCTCGCGGATGAACCTGGCCGCGGTGGCTGAGCTTTTGTTGGGCACAGCACGGACCGAGAGGTATTTTGTGAAGTGGTCCACCGCTGCAATCTAGTACCGATTCCCTTGGTCGCGGTGCGCGCGGGGGCCGTGGAAGTCGATGATGATCTTCTCCAGCGGTTCGCTGATAGGAGAAGGCTGGAACAGCGGCTGGTCCCGCGGCATGGTTTTCCGCGCTCGTTCACAGGAGGAGCAGTGCTGCACTACCTCTTTGATGAGAGCCGCCAGGTTTGGTATGTGAATGATTGGCGTCAGTCGATCCTTTAGCGCCTGCGTACCAGTGTGGTGATGGCGGTGGTAGGCCTCCACAACTGCCCTGTGCAGCGTGGGTGGGGGTACCCACAAAACGCGCGGAGTCAATCTCCAGAGACGGCCGTCCTCCCACGCATAATGCTCGCACAGACGGGCTAGATCATCCTTTTTCCTCCGGTCAAATTCCACGCCCAGCCATGCTTCCAGATCCGCGTATACCTTCTGCGCCTCCGCTTTCTGCTGCTCCTTGCTGCTGGCGCGGAGAAGGATGTGGGGGGTCTGCCAGATCCGCCAGTCCTGTGTCTCCATGGGCCCCTTCCTCCCCGCTTTCTATGTCACTGCTTCCCCCGGCTTCCGCTTCGTCTCCGGCATTCTTACCGGCAGTCCACGCGCTTGCCTTCCATCCTGCTCCGCTTTCATCACCTTGAACTTCTTGCGGTTCTCTTCATCATAGTCCGGCGGCTCCCTGTCCCACGAATCAGGTACAGGGAACAGCCGAAGGATGCCAACCGCTCGAAGTTTGCCTTCATCCCACTGATCTCGCAGCCTGCTCTCAACGGGGCCACTCGGTCGTCTGCCTCTTCCAGCAGCGCGGTGCAGCTCGATCACCTCCTCTTTTCTCTGCGGAGCAGCTCCCGGAGCCCGTAGTTGGCCCTTGCTGCGTGTGATGGGCTGTTCCTCTTCCGAGCCTCCCGGCGACTCACTGATTTTGGAAACCACCATCACCGCCGCCTCTTTCTCTGTGTGTCCCCTCTTTTCTGCCCCCTTGCGTGCGGCTGCTGTAGCGGCTTCGCCCAAGGCCGGCCGCAATGATGCCGGCACCATCTCCGCTGGCATCTGGACTTTGCGGAAGACTGCCATCAGGAGCTCAGCTGCCTGCGCGGCCTCCCGCTAGGCTTGCGCTAACTGTTCCGGAGTTACACTGGGGCTGGGGCCTTCATATGTACGAGGTTGTTTCTCCCTCCGTGGCTCCGCTGCCGCTGCCTCTTTTGCCTTCCTCTTTTGTTTCGGAGCAGGAGTGGTTTCCTCCGGGAGAGTCTGCACCGGCTCCTCACTTCGGCTGGTGTCTGCCGGCATTGTTGTTCTGGTCTGGCTTAGCGTTGCTGCTGCCTTCCGCACCACTGCCGCCGCTCGGGCCTGGAGTTGTTTCTTCCGGCGGAGGGAGCCGGCGGATGGCTCCGGGCGGTGGCGCTTGGCACCTGCTTTGTACCTTTTCCCCATCTGCTTTTCTCCTTCTGCCGTTGCCTGCTTCGCCATGTCTTTGGCTACTATCGTTTCCCTTGCTGTCTCTGCCGCTGTGCTACCTGCTCCTACTCCGGTCGCCTCTGCGGTTGCCTGTGTTCCTGTTGCTACCTGTGCCTCCGTGGCTGTTGCTGCTATTGTTGCCTCCGCTGCTGCTACTGCCATCTCTTTTTCTTGTGCCGTTGTCGCTACTTCTCCTGCTGCTGCTACCTCTGCTTGTGCTGTTGCTGCCGCTGCTTCTGCTTCCCCCATGATTTCCCTTATGAGCTCCTCTGCGGTTTCTGTATCTGCCTTAGCCGCTGCTTCCCGCTCTTTGGCCAATCGGGCCTCTGTTACCGTGGCCTCTGTGGCCGCCCGTTCTGTCTCGGCTGCCTCCTCCTCCCATTCTTTCCGCAGGCGTTCTTGCATCTGCTGCAACTGAGGGGAGGGCTGGGTGTATTCACGGGCCTCTTCCACCTCCGCATCCCTCCTGCTCTTGTCTTCTCGGCATACTTCCGCTGCCTCCTTGGCCCAGTGTCACACCTCTTCTTGCTTGAGACGCAGTCCTTTTTCTCGCACCATGGTCCAGTGTGCTTCCGCAACCGCTGTCGCTACCCTGGTGCATATCACATTCTGGAGCGTTAGCGTCTAACACTTTTCCATGGCTTCCATCCAGCGTCCCTCGGGTACCTGTGTGTCAGCAAGCCGCGATCTCTCCTCTTGCGGATACTGAACAGTCCATCTGGTGTACACGAGGTTGAGCAAGTACCCCCACCTCCACTCGTCTGCCGCAGATCTTCGCCGTGGTGCCTCCGCCGATCCGGGTGCCTTGTCGTTCACATGATACAGAATCAGGGCTCTGGCCCTCTCCTGGAGCAGATGCACGTACCGTCTCTCTGGACTGCTCCGCTGGTCCTTCCGCACCCTATTCCACCACACTGGAGCGGTTTCCAGTGATGGGTCCGCCCGCTCGGTGTCCAGTAGTTCCGCGACGCCAGTCATGTCACTGGCCACCCCTGGTGTGATGCTCAGGCTGTCCCGCAACGGCAAGACAAGGCGTTCTGCGCCTGCTATTTCCAGCAAAAGCATCTGCCTTTCATGCAATCCGAGGGCTAGCACCCCCGTTGCTGCTCCCTTTAGCACCACCTGCCACATCTTGCCGAATAGTGAATCCTCGAACTCCACGCGGATCACTTCCAGGATCTCTGTCAGCAGTTGGAGCATGACGCTGTTCACCACTTCATGCAATGGGGCTTCCTTGGGCTGCTCCCTGCTGTCCCCCGAGCTTTCTTCAATGTACTTCCTCGCCCCTTCCATCACCGTTCCTGTGCCCAGCAGGGGGCGTGCGGGTTGTCGAGTAGGGCTACCGCGCGAGGTTGGTGGCGAGTGAGAGAACGCCGTCGTAATTGGGGAGGGGACTGGGGTAATCAGGGTCCGGGCCCCATCTCGCGGGCTTGGTGTTGGTGTGGCGGTTGTTCTTGCCGCTGCCTGCGTTGCTCCTGCCACTGGCTCCATGCGCTTGAGGATCCGCGTCGGTGTGCTTGTGGCCGGACCCTGTCGCGACGGGCCTGGTGACTTGGCCGCAGGCGGCGTGCCCTGCGTTGGTGTTCCTTCCGCGGGGCTGGACTGCGGTGGGATTGCCGCTGCCGGTGATGTGGTCGGTGTCAAGGTCGTCCCTGCGGCCGGGCTGGGCCGCGGTGAGGCCGCAGCCGCTGCTGGGGTGGCCGTCACCGGTGTTGGCGGTGTTCTTGT
>SZWC01013655.1:0-13812 GCA_023375785.1 Penium margaritaceum | reverse complement strand
AGCTCGTCGGAAGGCCAGCCACCAAGGACTGTGATCATGGGACTCCAACTGTCCGGCAAGGCCAGAAGGAGGATCATAGCTTGCAACTGAGAGTCGACCTCCCAACCTGTGGCCACGCACTCCGCTGCGAGGGACTCAATCTGCTGCATGATCTCCATGATGTTGTCGCCTTCGTTGGCTCGGAGGGTGACGAGCCGTTTGAAGATGAAGAGCTGATTGGCAAGGTTGCTTGACTGGTAGATGGAGCAGAGTTTTGACCATGCGTCCGCGGCCAGGGTGCATCCTTGGATGTGCCCAAGTTGTGGTGGGCATAACGCGGACACAAGGAGCGCCAATGCCTTTTTGTTGCGCTTCTTGTATGCCTCCTTCACCTCAGCCGTTGCAGTCTCCGGCGGAGCAGTCTCATCACCTTTTACGAGCTCAAGCAGTCCCTTGTCATCGAGGAAGACCTCAAACTGCCACCTCCACAAGGCAAAGCCTGTCCCATCAAACTTAAGGACAGCGCGGCTGCTCTCTTGCTCGCTGGTTGCCATGTCTTGCTATTGGGAGCGTGAAATCAAGCTGGCTTTGAACCCCTTAGAGGCGTGGGCCCATAACCCATTGTTGGCCCGAGGGTGAGTGTGCACCCTGGAGGGTCCCTAGCAGTGGCTGGTCCACACCACCAACTGTTTTTGCAGAGACTGAAACTGTGGAGGCAATTGGTTCAAGGATGGCAAAATCTGGTCAGAGAGTGAGGCAATAGTTTTGGCCTCAATTGGATGGGAATTAACACTTGATCAAGGCTCACAAGCAGTGGCATTTTATAGCCACTGATCTAAGCTTTCCAGAACACCAAAGCATGCCAGATTTGGANCTTGCTTCTAGTAGGAGGGAAGGTGTCCAGAAGACCAAGACACCTCTAGATGCCTTGTAGGACAAGTCACCCCTTCTAGAAGGTGTGCCACCTTCCTGGACCCTCACCTGGCCTTCTAGAAACTTAAAGAGGAACTCTAGAGGTTGAGCTAGCTTCCTGGCATCTATTTTCCACCTCCCTTGAGGCAGGGCAGAATTTCATCTTGTGGGACTTGAACCCGGGCCCCTGCCTCTAGGGGTGGACACCTTTAACCACTAAGCCACTAAGGCTTGTCTTTTTGGTGTTCCTTTTTGGAGTCACTCCTGCCATGGTGAGGAGCATCATTCCAACAAGTACGTGTAAGTAAGTGTAAGTGCGTGTAAGTACGTGTAAGTACGTGTAAGTGTCTGTAAGTGTGTATAAGTGTGTGTGAGTGCGTGTAAGTGTGTGTGAGTGCGTGTAAGTACGTGTAAGTTCGTGTAAGTGTGTGTAAGTGCGTGTACGTTTGTGTAAGTGCATGTAAGTGTGTACAAGTGCGTGTAAGTGTGTGTAAGTGCGTGTATTTGTGTGTAAGTTTGTGTAAGCTCGTGTAGGTTTGTGTAAGTGCGTGTAAGTGCGTGTACGTTTGTGTAAGTGCATGTAAGTGTGTACAAGTGCGTGTAAGTGTGTGTAAGTGCGTGTATTTGTGTGTAAGTTTGTGTAAGCTCGTGTAGGTTTGTGTAAGTGCGTGTAAGTTTGTGTAAGTGCATGTAAGTACGTGTAAGTGCGTGTAGGTGTGTGAAAATGCGTGTACGTGTGTGTGAGTGTGTGTAAGTGCGTGTATTTGTGTGTAAGTTTGTGTAAGCTCGTGTAGGTTTGTGTAAGTGCGTGTAAGTTTGTGTAAGTGCATGTAAGTACGTGTAAGTGCGTGTAGGTGTGTGAAAATGCGTGTACGTGTGTGTGAGTGTGTGTAAGTGCGTGTTATTATGTTTAAGTGCGTGTAAGTACATGTAAGTGCGTGTAAGTTCGTGTAAGTGCGTGTAAGTGCGTGTACGTTCGTGTAAGTGGGTCTAAGTGCGTGTAAGTACACGTATGTACGTGTAATTTTGTATCAGTGCGTGTAAGTGCGTGTAAGTGTGGGTATGTGCATGTAATTACGTGTAAGTGCATGTAAGTGCATGTAAATGTGTGTAAGTGCGTGTGAGTGCGTGTAAGTGTGTGTAAGTGCGTGTATTTGTGTGTAAGTTTGTGTAAGCTCGTGTAGGTTTGTGTAAGTGCGTGTAAGTTTGTGTAAGTGCATGTAAGTACGTGTAAGTGCGTGTAGGTGTGTGAAAATGCGTGTACGTGTGTGTGAGTGTGTGTAAGTGCGTGTGATTATGTGTAAGTGCGTGTAAGTACATGTAAGTGCGTGTAAGTTCGTGTAAGTGCGTGTAAGTGCGTGTACGTTTGTGTAAGTGGGTCTAAGTGCGTGTAAGTACATGTATGTGCGTGTAATTTTGTATCAGTGCGTGTAAGTGCGTGTAAGTGTGGGTATATGCATGTAGTTACGTGTAAGTGCATGTAAGTGCATGTAAATGTGTGTAAGTGCGTGTGAGTGCGTGTAAGTACATGTAAGTGTGTGCAAGTGCGTGAAAGTGCGTGTAAGTGCGTATAAGTGTGTATACGTTTGTGTAAGTGCATGTAAGTGCATGTAAATGTGTGTAAGTGCGTGTGAGTGCGTGTAAGTACATGTAAGTGTGTGCAAGTGCGTGAAAGTGCGTGTAAGTGCGTATAAGTGTGTATACGTTTGTGTAAGTGCATGTAAGTGCGTAAAAGTGGGTGTAAGTATGTGTAACTGTGTGTAAGTGCGTGTACGTGCATGTAAGTGCGTGTAAGTGCGTGTAAGTGTGTGTAAGTGTGTGTAAGTGCGTGTAAGTGTGTGTAAGTGCGTGCAAGTGCGTGTAAGTGTGTGTACGTGCGCATAAGTGCGTGTAAGTACGTGTAAGTGCGTGTACGTGTGTGCAAGTGCATGCAAGTGCGTATAAGTGCGTGTAAGTGCGTGTAAGTGCGTGTAAGTGCGTGTAAGTGCGTGTAAGTTCGTGTAAGTGCGTATAAGTATGTGTAAGTGCATGTTAGTGTGGTAAGTACGTGTAAGTTTGTGTAAGTGCGTGTAAGTATGTGTAAGTGCGTGTAAGTGCGTGTAAGTGCGTGTAAGTTCGTGTAAGTGCGTATAAGTATGTGTAAGTGCATGTTAGTGTGGTAAGTACGTGTAAGTTTGTGTAAGTGCGTGTAAGTATGTGTAAGTGCATGTAAGTGCGTGTAAGTGCGTGTAAGTGTGTAAGAATGTGTAAGTACGTGTAAGTACATGTAAGTGCATGTAAGTTTGTATTCACACGTACAAGTGCGTGTAAGTTCGTGTAAGAAGGTGTAAGTGTGTGTATGTGTGTGTACGTGCGTGTAAGTATGTGTAAGTGCATGTAGATTCGTGTAAGTGCGTGTAAGTGCGTGTAAGTTCGTGTAAGAAGGTGTAAGTGTGTGTATGTGTGTGTACGTGCGTGTAAGTATGTGTAAGTGCATGTAGATTCGTGTAAGTGCGTGTAAGTGCGTGTAAGTGCGTGTAAGTGCGTGTAAGTACATGTAAGTGTATGCACATGCATGCAAGTACGTGTAAGTACATGTAAGTGCGTGTAAGTGCGTGTAAGTGCGTGTAAGTGCGTGTAAGTACATGTAAGTGTATGCACATGCATGCAAGTACGTGTAAGTACATGTAAGTGCGTGTAAGTACGTGTAAGTACGTGTAAGCATGTGTAAGTATGTGTAAGTTTGTGTAAGTGCGTGTTAGTGTATGTAAGTGTGTGCAAGTACCTAAAAGTGTGTGTAAGTGCATGTAATTGCGTGTAAGTGCATGTAAGTGCGTGTAAGTGCGTGTAAGTGCGTGGCAGTGTGTGCTAGTACGTGTAAGTTTGTGTAAGTACGTAAAAGTGCATGTAAGTGCGTGTAAGTGCGTGTAAGTGCGTGTAAGTGCGTGTAAGTGCGTGTAAGTACATGTAAGTGTATGCACATGCATGCAAGTACGTGTAAGTACATGTAAGTGCGTGTAAGTACGTGTAAGTGCGTGTAAGCATGTGTAAGTATGTGTAAGTTTGTGTAAGTGCATGTTAGTGTATGTAAGTGTGTGCAAGTACCTAAAAGTGTGTGTAAGTGCATGTAAGTGCGTGTAAGTGCATGTAAGTGCGTGTAAGTGCGTGTAAGTGCGTGGCAGTGTGTGCTAGTACGTGTAAGTGTGTGTAAGTACGTGTAAGTACGTGTAAGTACGTGTAAGTACGTGTAAGTACGTGTAAGTACGTGTAAGTACGTGTAAGTACGTGTAAGTACGTGTAAGTACGTGTAAGTACGTGTAAGTACGTGTAAGTACGTGTAAGTACGTGTAAGTACGTGTAAGTACGTGTAAGTACGTGTAAGTACGTGTAAGTACGTGTAAGTACGTGTAAGTACGTGTAAGTACGTGTAAGTACGTGTAAGTACGTGTAAGTACGTGTAAGTACGTGTAAGTACGTGTAAGTACGTGTAAGTACGTGTAAGTACGTGTAAGTACGTGTAAGTACGTGTAAGTACGTGTAAGTACGTGTAAGTACGTGTAAGTACGTGTAAGTACGTGTAAGTACGTGTAAGTACGTGTAAGTACGTGTAAGTACGTGTAAGTACGTGTAAGTACGTGTAAGTACGTGTAAGTACGTGTAAGTACGTGTAAGTACGTGTAAGTACGTGTAAGTACGTGTAAGTACGTGTAAGTACGTGTAAGTACGTGTAAGTACGTGTAAGTACGTGTAAGTACGTGTAAGTACGTGTAAGTACGTGTAAGTACGTGTAAGTACGTGTAAGTACGTGTAAGTACGTGTAAGTACGTGTAAGTACGTGTAAGTACGTGTAAGTACGTGTAAGTACGTGTAAGTACGTGTAAGTACGTGTAAGTACGTGTAAGTACGTGTAAGTACGTGTAAGTACGTGTAAGTGCGTGTAAGCACGTGTAAGTATGTGTAAGTTTGTGTAAGTGCGTGCTAGTGTATGTAAGTGTGTGCAAGTACCTAAAAGTGTGTGTAAGTGCATGTAAGTGCGTGTAAGTGCATGTAAGTGCGTGTAAGTGCGTGTAAGTGCGTGGCAGTGTGTGCTAGTACGTGTAAGTTTGTGTAAGTACATAAAAGTGCATGTATTTGCGTGTAAGTGCATGTTAGTTCGTGCAACTGCGTGTAAGTGCGTATAAGTGTATGTAAGTGTGTGTAAGTGCGTGTAAGTGCGAGTAAGTGCATGTAAGTGTGTGTAAGTGTGTGTAAGTTCGTGCAAGTTTGTGTAAGTGCGTGTAAGTATGTGCAAGTACGTGTAAGTGCGTGTAAGTAAGTGTGAGTTTGTGTTAGTGCGTGTAAGTACGTGCAAGTGCGTGTAAGCACGTGTAAGTGCGTTGACGTGCGTGTAAGTGCGTGTAAGTGCGTGTAAGTACGTGTGAGTGCATGTACGTGTGTGTGAGTGCATGTAAGTGCGTGTAAGTACGTGCAAGTGCGTGTAAGCACGTGTAAGTGCGTTGACGTGCGTGTAAGTGCGTGTAAGTGCGTGTAAGTACGTGTGAGTGCATGTACGTGTGTGTGAGTGCATGTAAGTGCGTGTACGTTCATGTAAGTATGTGTAAGTATGTGTAAGTGCATGTAAGTGCGTGTAAGTTTGTGTAGGTATGTGTAAGTGCGTGTAAGTTTGTGTAAGTACGTGTGAGTTCGTGTCAATACATGAAAGTGCGTGTAAGTGCGTGTAAGTGCATGTAAGTGCATGTTAGTGTGTGTAAGTACGTATAAGTACGTGTAAGTGTGTGTGAGTGGGTGTAAGTGTGTGTGAGTGTGTGGAAGTGTGTGTAAGTGCATGATGCGCATGTAAGTTCGTGTAAGTGCGTGTAAGTGTGTGTACGTTTGTGTAAGTGCATATAAGTACGTATAAGTGAGCGTAAGTGCGTGTAAGTTTGTGTCAGTACGTGTAAGTGTGTGTAAGTGCGTGTAAGTGCGTGTAATTACGTGTAAGTGAATGTAAGTGCATGTAAATACGTGTAAGTGTGTGTGAGTACGTGTAAGTGCGTGTAAGTACCTGCAAGTACGTGTAATTACGTTTAAGTACGTGTAAGTATGCATACGTTTGTTTAAGTGCGTGTAAGTGCATGTAAGTGCGTGTAAGTACCTGCAAGTACGTGTAATTACGTTTAAGTACGTGTAAGTATGCATACGTTTGTTTAAGTGCGTGTAAGTGCATGTAAGTGCGTGTGAGTGAGTCTAACTACGAGTAAGTGCATGTAAGTGCGTGTAAGTGCGTGTAAGTTTGTATAAGTGTGTGTAAGTGCGTGTAAGTATGTGTAAGTGCATGTAAGTACGTGTAAGTGCATGTAAGTGTGTGTAAGTTTGTTGACGTGCGTATAAGTGTGTGTAAGTGCGTGTAAGTGCGTGAAAGTACGCGTAAGTATGTGTAAGTGCATGTAAGTACGTGTAAGTGCATGTAAGTGTGTGTAAGTTTGTTGACGTGCGTATAAGTGTGTGTAAGTGCGTGTAAGTGCGTGAAAGTACGCGTAAGTATGTGTAAGTGCATGTTAGTACATGTAAGTGCGTGTAAGTGCGTGTAAGTGTGTGTAAGTGTGTGTAAGTGTGTGTCAGTGCGTGTAAGTACGCGTAGGTATGTGTAAGTGCGTCTAAGTGCGTGTAAGTGTGTGCAAGTGCATGCAAGTACGTTTAAGTGTGTGTAAGTACGTGAAAGTAAGTGTAACTGCGTATAAGTGCGTGTAAGTGCGTGTAAGTACGTGTAAGTGTGTGTAAGTTCGTATAAGTTCGTGTAAGTGTGTGTAAGTGTGTATAAGTTTGTGTAAGTGCGTGTAAGTGTGTGTGAGTTCGTGTCAGTGTGTGTAAGTACGTGTAAGTGTGTGTAAGTGCGTGTAAGTGCGTATAAGTGCGTGTAAGTGCGTGTAAGTGCGTGTAAGTGTGTGTAAGTGTGTGTCAGTGCGTGTAAGTACGTGTAAGTATGTGTAAGTGCGTCTAAGTGCGTGTAAGTGTGTGCAAGTGCATGCAAGTACGTGTAAGTGTGTGTAAGTACGTGAAAGTAAGTGTAACTGCGTATAAGTGCGTGTAAGTGCGTGTAAGTGCGTGTAAGTGTGTGTAAGTGTGTGTAAGTGTGTGTCAGTGCGTGTAAGTACGCGTAGGTATGTGTAAGTGCGTCTAAGTGCGTGTAAGTGTGTGCAAGTGCATGCAAGTATGTTTAAGTGTGTGTAAGTACGTGAAAGTAAGTGTAACTGCGTATAAGTGCGTGTAAGTGCGTGTAAGTACGTGTAAGTGTGTGTAAGTTTGTATAAGTTCGTGTAAGTGTGTGTAAGTGTGTATAAGTTTGTGTAAGTGCGTGTAAGTGTGTGTGAGTTCGTGTCAGTGTGTGTAAGTACGTGTAAGTGTGTGTAAGTGCGTGTAAGTGCGTATAAGTGCGTGTAACTGCGTGGAAGTGTGTGTGAGTGCGTGTGAGTAGGTGTGAGTGTATGTAAGTACGTGTAAGTTTGTGTAAGTGTGTGTAAGTATGTGTACGTTTGTATAAGTGCATGTAAGTGTGGATAAGTGCGTGTAAGTGCGTGTAAGTGCGTGTAACTGCGTGGAAGTGTGTGTGAGTGCGTGTGAGTGGGTGTGAGTGTATGTAAGTACGTGTAAGTTTGTGTAAGTGTGTGTAAGTATGTGTACGTTTGTATAAGTGCATGTAAGTGTGGATAAGTGCGTGTAAGTGTGTGTAAGTGCGTGTAAGCGCGTGTATTTGCGTGTAAGTTCGTGTAAGTTCGTGTAAGTTCATGTAAGTGCGTGTAAGTTTATGTAAGTGCGTGTAAGTACGTGTGAGTTCGTGTCAGTGCGTGTACGTACGTGTATGTGCGTGTAAGTGCGTGTAAGTGCGTATAAGTACGTGTAGGTGTGTGAAAATGCGTGTAAGTAGGTGTGAGTGCGTGTAAGTGCGTGTAAGTACGTGTGAGTTCGTGTCAGTGCGTGTACGTACGTGTATGTGCGTGTAAGTGCGTGTAAGTGCGTATAAGTACGTGTAGGTGTGTGAAAATGCGTGTAAGTAGGTGTGAGTGCGTGTAAGTGTGTGTGAGTGCGTATAAGTGCGTGTAAGTGCGTGTAAGTACGTATAAGTGCGTGTTATTGCGTGTAAGTATGTGTAAGTATGTGTGAGTGCGTGTAAGTGTGTGTGAGTGCGTATAAGTGCGTGTAAGTGCGTGTAAGTACGTATAAGTGCGTGTTATTGCGTGTAAGTATGTGTAAGTATGTGTGAGTGCGTGTAAGTGAGTGTGAGTGCATGTAAGTACGTGTAAGTTCGTGTAAGTTTGTGTAAGTGCGTGTAAGTTTGTGTAAGTGCGTGTAAGTGTGTGTGAGTTCGTGTCAGTGCTTGTAAGTGCGTGTAAGTGCGTGTAAGTTTGTGTAAGTGCGTGTAAGTGTGTGTGAGTTCGTGTCAGTGCTTGTAAGTGCGTGTAAGTGCGTGTGAGTTCGTGTAGGTGTGTGTAAGTGCGTGTGAGTGTGTGTAAGTGCGTGTGAGTGTGTGTAAGTACGTATAAGTTCGTGTAAGTTAGTGTAAGTGCGTGTAAGTGCGTGTGAGTTTGTGTCAGTGCATGTAAGTATGTATAAGTGCGTGTAAGTATGTGTAAGTGCGTGTAAGTACGTGTATTTGCGTGTAAAATTGTGTAGGTTTGTGTAAGTTTGTGTAAGTGTGTGTAAGTTTGTGTAAGTGCGTGTGAGTTCCTGTCAGTGCGTGTAAGTGCGTGTAAGTGCGTGTAAGTGCGTGTAAGTGCATGTAAGTACGTGTAAGTGCGTGTAAGTGCGTGTAAGTACGTGTAAGTACGTGTAAGTGCGTGTAAGTACGTGTAAGTACGTGTAAGTGCGTGTAAGTACGTGTAAGTACGTGTAAGTGCGTGTAAGTACGTGTAAGTACGTGTAAGTGCGTGTAAGTACGTGTAAGTACGTGTAAGTGCGTGTAAGTACGTGTAAGTACGTGTAAGTGCGTGTAAGTACGTGTAAGTACGTGTAAGTGCGTGTAAGTACGTGTAAGTACGTGTAAGTGCGTGTAAGTACGTGTAAGTACGTGTAAGTGCGTGTAAGTACGTGTAAGTACGTGTAAGTGCGTGTAAGTACGTGTAAGTACGTGTAAGTGCGTGTAAGTACGTGTAAGTACGTGTAAGTGCGTGTAAGTACGTGTAAGTACGTGTAAGTGCGTGTAAGTACGTGTAAGTACGTGTAAGTGCGTGTAAGTACGTGTAAGTACGTGTAAGTGCGTGTAAGTACGTGTAAGTACGTGTAAGTGCGTGTAAGTACGTGTAAGTACGTGTAAGTGCGTGTAAGTACGTGTAAGTACGTGTAAGTGCGTGTAAGTACGTGTAAGTACGTGTAAGTGCGTGTAAGTACGTGTAAGTACGTGTAAGTGCGTGTAAGTACGTGTAAGTACGTGTAAGTGCGTGTAAGTACGTGTAAGTACGTGTAAGTGCGTGTAAGTACGTGTAAGTACGTGTAAGTGCGTGTAAGTACGTGTAAGTACGTGTAAGTGCGTGTAAGTACGTGTAAGTACGTGTAAGTGCGTGTAAGTACGTGTAAGTACGTGTAAGTGCGTGTAAGTACGTGTAAGTACGTGTAAGTGCGTGTAAGTACGTGTAAGTACGTGTAAGTGCGTGTAAGTGTGTGTAAGTGCGTGTAAGTGGGTGTAAGTACGTGTGAGTTCGTGTCAGTGCGTGTAAGTACGTGTAAGTGCGTGTAACTGTGTGTAAGTACGTGTAAGTATGTATAAGTGTGTGTAAGTACATGTAAGTGCGTGTAAGTGTGTATAGGTGCGTATAAGTATGTGTAAGTGCGTGCCAGTGCACGCCTGTGCGTATACATTTTTGTAGGTGCGTGTAAGTGCGTGGAAGTACGTGTAAGAGTGTGTGTGTGTGTGTAAGTGTGTGTAAGTGCGTGTAAGTGGGTGTAAGTACGTGTGAGTTCGTGTCAGTGCGTGTAAGTACGTGTAAGTGCGTGTAAGCACTTGTAAGTACATGTAAGTGCATGTAAGTGTGTGTAAGTATGTGAAAATACGTGTGAGTGGGTATAAGTTCGTGTGAGTGCATGAAAGTGCGTGTAAGTTCGTGTAAGTGCGTGTAAGTGCGTTTACGTTCGTATAAGTGTGTGTAAGTGTGTGTAAGTGCGTGTAAGTGCGTTCAAGTGCATGTAATTGCGTCTAAGTTCGTGTAATTTCGTATAAGTTTCTGTAAGTGTGTGTAAGTTTGTGTTAGTGCGTGTAAGTGTGTGTAAGTACGTGTAAGTGCGTGTAAGTGCGTGTAAGTGCGTGTAAGTGTGTCTAAGTGCTTGTAAGTTTTTGCACGTTCGTGTACGTGCGTGTAAGTGTGTGTAAGTTCGTGTCACTGTGTGTAAGTGCGTGTAAGTGCGTGTAAGCGCATGCAAGTGCGTGTAAGTGTGTGTAAGTGCGTGCAAGTGCATGTAAGTGCGTGTGAGTGCGTGTAAGTGCGTGTGAGTGCGTGTAAGTTGGTGTAAGTGCGTGTAGGTATGTGTACATTTGTGTAAGTGCGTTTAAGTGTGTGTATGTGCGTGTGAGTGCGTGTAAGTGCGTGTACTTGCGTGTACTTGCGTGTAAGTTCATGTAGGCTCCTGTAAGTTTGTGTAAGTGCGTTTAAGTGTGTGTATGTGCGTGTGAGTGCGTGTAAGTGCGTGTACTTGCGTGTACTTGCGTGTAAGTTCATGTAGGCTCCTGTAAGTTTGTGTAAGTACGTTTAAGTTTGTGTACGTGCGTGTAAGTGCGTGTGAGTTTGTTTCAGTGCGTGTAAGTACGTGTAAGTACGTGTAAGTGCGTGTAAGTGCGTTTAAGTGCATGTAAGTGTGTGTAAGTGCGTGTGAGTGTGTGTAAGTGTGTGTGAGTGCGTGTTAGTGCGTGTAAGTACGTGTAAGTGCGTGTAAGTGCGTTTAAGTGCATGTAAGTGTGTGTAAGTGCGTGTGAGTGTGTGTAAGTGTGTGTGAGTGCGTGTTAGTGCGTGTAAGTTTGTGTATGTGCATATAAGTGCGTGTACATTCGTGTAAGTACGTGTAAGTGTGTGTAAGTGCGTGTAAGTTTATGTAAGTGCGTGTAAGTTCATGTAAGTGCGTATAAGTGTGTGTACCTTTGAGTAAGTGTGTGTAAGTGCGTGTAAGTGCACATAAGTGTGTGTTAGTTCGTGTGAGTGTGTATAAGTGCGTGTAAGTACGTATAATTATGTGTAAGTGTATGTAAGTGAATGTTAATGCGTGTAAGTATGTGTGAGTGCGTGTAAGTGTGTGAAAATGGATGCAGGTGCGTGTAAGTGCGTGTAGGTACGTGTAAGTGTGTATAAGTGTGTGTAAGTGCGTGTAAGTGCATGTAAGTATGTGTAAGTGCGTGTTAATGCGTGTAAGTGTGTGTAAGTGCGTGTAAGTGCATGTAAGTGCATGTAAGTGCATGTAAGTGCATGTAAGTGCATGTAAGTGCATGTAAGTGCATGTAAGTGCATGTAAGTGCATGTAAGTATGTGTAAGTGCGTGTTAGTGCGTGTAAGTGCATGTAAGTGCGTGTTAGTGCGTGTAAGTGCATGTTAGTGCGTGTAAGTACGTGTAGGTACGTGTTAGTGCGTGTGAGTGCGTGTAAGTGCGTGTGAGTGCGTGGAACTGTGTGTAAGTGCATGTAAGTGCATGTAAGTTCGTATAAGTGCGTGTAAGTGTGTGTACATTTGTGTAAGTGCGTATAAGTGCGTATAAGTGCGTGGAATTGCGTGTAAGTGTGTGTGAGTGCGTTTAAGTGCGTGTAAGTATGTGCAAGTAGGTGTTAGTATGTGTAAGTACGTGTGTATGCGTATACGTTCGTGTAAGTACGTGTAAGTGCATGTAAGTGCGTGTTAGTACGTGTTAGTTTGTGTAATTTTGTGTAAGTGCGTGTAAGTACGTGTAAGTGCATGTAAGTACGTGTAAGTACGTGTAAGTGCGTATAAGTGCGTGTAAGTGCGTGTAAGTACGTGTAAGTGCATGTAAGTGCGTGTAAGTGTGTGTAAGTGCGTGTAGGTATGTGTAAGTGCATGCAAGTACGTTTAAGCGCGTGTGAGTACGTGTAAGTGCGTGTAAGTGTGTGTAAGTACGTGTAAGTGCGTGTAAGTACGTGTAAGTGCGTGTAAGTTCGTGTAAGTTTGTGTAAGTGCGTGTTTGTGTGTATAAGTTCATGTAAGTGCGTGTAAATGCGTGTGAGTTCGTGTCAGTGCGTGTAAGTGCGTGTAAGTGTGTGTAAGTGCGTATAACTGCGTATAAGTGCGTGGAAGTACGTGTGAGTGCGTGTGAGTGTGTGTAAGTATGTGAAAGTTTGTGTGAGTGTGTGTAAGTGCGTGTACGTTCATGTAAGTGCATGTTAGTTTGTATAAGTGCGTATAAGTGCGTGTAAGTGCATGTAAGTATGTGTAAGTGCGTGTTAGTACATGTAAGTGCGTGTAAGTGCGTGTAAGTGCATGTAAGTATGTGTAAGTGCGTGTAAGTGTGTATAAGTTCATGTAAGTGCGTGTAAATGCATGTGAGTTCATGTCAGTGCGTGTAAGTGCGTGTAAGTGCATGTAAGTATGTGTAAGTGCGTGTAAGTGTGTATAAGTTCATGTAAGTGCGTGTAAATGCATGTGAGTTCATGTCAGTGCGTGTAAGTGCGTGTAAGTGCATGTAAGTATGTGTAAGTGCGTGTAAGTGTGTATAAGTTCATGTAAGTGCGTGTAAATGCATGTGAGTTCATGTCAGTGCGTGTAAGTGCGTGTAAGTGCATGTAAGTATGTGTAAGTGCGTGTAAGTGTGTATAAGTTCATGTAAGTGCGTGTAAATGCATGTGAGTTCATGTCAGTGCGTGTAAGTGCGTGTAAGTGCATGTAAGTATGTGTAAGTGCGTGTAAGTGTGTATAAGTTCATGTAAGTGCGTGTAAATGCATGTGAGTTCATGTCAGTGCGTGTAAGTGCGTGTAAGTGCATGTAAGTATGTGTAAGTGCGTGTAAGTGTGTATAAGTTCATGTAAGTGCGTGTAAATGCATGTGAGTTCATGTCAGTGCGTGTAAGTGCGTGTAAGTGCATGTAAGTATGTGTAAGTGCGTGTAAGTGTGTATAAGTTCATGTAAGTGCGTGTAAATGCATGTGAGTTCATGTCAGTGCGTGTAAGTGCGTGTAAGTGCATGTAAGTATGTGTAAGTGCGTGTAAGTGTGTATAAGTTCATGTAAGTGCGTGTAAATGCATGTGAGTTCATGTCAGTGCGTGTAAGTGCGTGTAAGTGCATGTAAGTATGTGTAAGTGCGTGTAAGTGTGTATAAGTTCATGTAAGTGCGTGTAAATGCATGTGAGTTCATGTCAGTGCGTGTAAGTGCGTGTAAGTGCATGTAAGTGTGTGTAAGTGCGTGTAACTATGTGTAAGTGCGTGTAATTGCGTGTAAGTGCATGTAAGTACATGTAAATACGGGTAAGTGCGTGTGAGTGCGTGTAAGTACATGTAAGTGCGTGCAAGTGCGTGTAAGTGCGTGTAAGTACGCGTAAGTGCGTATAAGTTCGTGTAAGTGCGTGTAAGTATGTGTAAGTACGTGTAAGTGTGTGTAACTGTGTGTAAGTGCGTATAAGTGTGCGTAATTGTGTGTAAGTGTGTGTAAGTACGTGTAAGTGCGTATAAGTGCGTGTAAGTGTGTGTAAGTGCGTGTAAGTCTGTGTATGTTCATGTAAGTGCGTGTAAGTGTGTGTAAGTGCGTGAAAGTGCGTATAAGTGCATGTAAGTGCGTGTAAGTGTGTGTAAGTTAGTGTAGGTGCGTGTAAGTGCGTGTAAGTATGTGTAAGTGCGTGTAAGTACGTGTAAGTACATGTAAGTGTGTGCAAGTGCATGCATGTGCATGTAAGTACGGGTAAGTGCGTGTAAGTGCGTGTAAGTGCGTGTAAGTACGTGTAAGTGCGTGTAAGTATGTGTAAGTGCGTGTTAGTCCGTGTAAGT